>JAXIVH010000983.1:0-12500 GCA_036785325.1 Urophycis tenuis
TACAATTTGTTATGAAAAAATAAAAAAAAATTTGATTGATCCACTTCATTTAATTAGACTGCACTAATATTGCATAAAAACTACATTGGATGTGCGTAACAGATGAGGGGAGATGCAATGAGCGAGGAGGAGGAGCAAGAGAGAGAGAGAGAAGAGAGAGAGAGAGAGAAGAAGAGAGAGAGAGAGAAGAGAGAGAGAGAGAGAGAGAGAGAGAGAGAGAGAGAGCGAGAGATGAGAGAGAGAGAGAGATACACACGACATAGTCATATGATGTTGAGTTACATATACTTGATTTGGTTTATCAATTCCATTTTGGTGACGAGGAAGTGGGAATGCTTTTCGACACCTGTTTCTGAAAACATAACTCAGAAAGACAACACACTCACTCACACACACACAGATACACCCACACGCACACGCACACGCACACACACACACACAGCTCTATCAAACGTGGATACACAAAGTAAGTTGAAATGCACTTATACACACACCATGCAATGCATGATCAAGTGTGTACAACCACACACTCTCTCTCTCCCCCCCCCCCCCCCCCCCCCACCACACACACACACACACACACACAGTTGATTGGCTCATCAATTTCAGTTAACAGACACAGAGGACCAACTCAGTTAACAGACACAGAGGACCAACCAGCCTACTATCTGAATGACATATCTAGCTTGTTGACGGAGGATAGATATCTGAAACACACACACACACACACATGGTGGGCTGTCACAGAAGCCTGTGGGCTGTGTGTATGTCTTGAATGCTGAAATGAATCACGTCAAATGAAGACATGGCAGAAAACACAGGATGAGCGCCACAGAAACATCAATCAATGACATGTTTTATTTTCCTTCTGCCTCCCACACACACACACACACACACACACACACACACATCACAATATAATGTATATTCATACAGTACTGCATCCGCTGTACAGCACCTGGTACATAAACTTCAGTCTGAAGTAACAATATGTCACATGTAATATTTTTCCTATTGGTTACTGGACCTGCCCTACATAACCAACAGCCTCTGGCCCAGCTTAGCTACTGTGCTGGAGCCATCCACAAGACACGTTCAAATTCTATTGCATTTCAACTAATCTAATTCAGTTGTTTTAATCCCTTGTATTGCTGCTGGGCCGTGCCACAATGAGAATAGCTCGCCGTATTATTTTAGTGAGCGGGCGGGGGGTGCTAGCTTGTTAGCACGTGCACGTGCGTGTGCGTGTGTGCATGCATGTGTGTGGTGCGCGTGCATGCGTGCGTGTGTGCGTGTGTGTGCGCGGTGCGTGCGTGTGAGGGAGAGCAGGCCTCTAACCGATGCACTGCAGCATTGTTTGGGGCATGTATGACTGGAGCATCAATCAGAGCTCAGATGCTGGATGATTGTCTCACCCCTGTGGGCAGCGGGACCTTTACTATACGTTAGGATGTTAGGGGGGCTCAGTGTGTCGTTGTGTGTGTGTGTGTGTGTGTGTGTGTGTGTGTGTGTGATGTGCATTAATGTAAATCTATAATTGTAGCCCATTCGATAGCGACTGCGGTATGATTGGGATGATTAGCACCAGGGGCCGCTCCTGAAGTTACCCCCCCCCCACCCCCACCCCCACCCAACATGCACAGAAAAGCCCGGGTCACCCGCCATAAAGAGAGGGGACTGCGTGTTAGGGCTTTGATAAGGAAGAAATATATTGGCAACGGATACACGGCCATGGGCAGGGGGGGGGGGGGGGGGGGGGGGGCACAGTAAACACAACGTGATTAGGCTGCGCTGGCCTTCCAATGTGTTTGTGCGTTGCGCTGGACTCCAGAACGCACACTGCCTTCACCGGGCTGCATCGTCCCAGCAGCTCCTTCCTTTTTACCTGACAGTTACTGCTGAGTCGGTTCATCCCTCGAGTAAGATGGCTAGAGAGACACTTGGAAGGGGATACAATGGAAAACGTTTTTTTGGTCACCGATTAAAACGGTTGGTAAAAAATAAATAAATAAACACAGGGCCGTCGGGGAGGAGACTGCGGAGTCTGCGGGCCAGAAACCAGCAGGCTCAAGGACAGCTTCTTTCACCAGGCTGTCCGGAGGCTCAACTCCTTCCCTGTTCTTCCCTGCCCCCCCCCCCCCTCATCTGCCCCCCTGCCACAGACTCTTAACCCTGCACCCACCTCGGACCATTGCCCTCCCGCCACCACTCACAAACTCTCATCCTGACTGACACTTTAGAATTGTCCTTTGACTGTTTTAAATATATTTTGCACTATTTTTTTGCACTATTCAATTTTCCATTTTTCAACGCACTACCTCACTTTTTCGTACTTTTCTGTGTTTCTGTGTTTTTGTCTGTACGGTGTCCGTTTGTCTGTTTGTTTGTCCATTGTTTATTTTGCACCGCAGGTCTGAGAGGACTGCAATTTCATCTGTGCTATATGCCTGCCATGTAGCACATTTGACAATAAAGATACTTGAAATCTTGAAATCTTGAACTCAATATTTGCCATTTGGGAAATGGAAGTGTTGACTTTGGGTTGACGTGGCGTCAGAACAAGACGTCCCCCTGGACTCCAGGAACAACCGTCTCCCCCTCTGAGGGAACACACTAGGAGTCACCCGCACGCCGACACTACGGAGACGCTGACTGCTGTTCCGTGGGAACCCCGAGACAACACAGATCTGTATGTTGCCACCCTATTAAGCCCAGGCGCCGTTGGTCGACATGGTAACGGCGCGGGAGGGCAACAGCCCTCAGCGTTCGGGGCCGGTCTGAAAGCAGCCGAGCGAATCGCTGCACGTTCAGAGGACAGAAGCGGAGCAGTGCACGTCGCCTTGCACCAGACTGGAGCGCACGGCGCAATCAGGGGAATCCTCCATAGCTTATCTGAGGGTTGAGGAAAAGAAATGGAAGACTTAAAGCTATAGAAATGTCACCCAATGTCACAGAACCATTTAATACCTATAGTTGAGCACCGAATGATGTACGGTGGTGTGCTTGTTCTCTCTCTCTCTCTCTCTCTCGAGTGGCACACTCCAGACAGACAGAGTATGGCAGCATTCAACAGAACAACACGCGGTAGCGGTGGGCTTGGCTGTGGGTTGGAGTGGCCCTATGATGGACTGTGAAGTACTCTGTTGATGTCTCTGGCCCACAAGGAGGTCTCGGATCCGGGACCCAAGAGCCAAGAACCTTTGAGTCTTAAAGAGGAACTTTAGGAAAAGTCTTATCATTTTTCCTCCCATTTGCATGCCTTTTTGTTTCCCCGCGTTTTGAGAGAAAGAGATTGAAGGACAAGAAAAACAACAGTGGGGCGACAACATCAGAGGCCACAACGTCTGAGGCCACAACGTTTGAGACCACAACGTCTGAGGCCACAACGTCTGAGGCCACAACGTCTGAGGCCACAAAGTCTGAGGCCACAAGGTCTGAGGCCACAACGTCTGAGGCCACAACGTCTGAGACCACAACGTCTGAGTCCACGAGGTCTGAGGCCACAAGGTCTGAGGCCACAAAGTCTGAGGCCACAAAGTCTGAGACCACAACGTCTGAGTCCACGAGGTCTGAGGCCACAAGGTCTGAGGCCACAAAGTCTGAGGCCACAAAGTCTGAGGCCACAACATCAGAGGCCACAACGTCTGAGACCACAACGTCAGAGGCCACAACGTCAGAGGCCACAACGTCAGAGGCCACTCTGGTCACCTCAGATGTACGCATCAGGAATCTATAATGACAGCGTTGGGGGGGGGGGGGGAAGGGGGGAAGAGCGCCCACCCCCTGCCATAGAAAACACATACAATGCACATTGGACCATCGGTAGAAACCAAAAAGAAGAAAATACAGCATTCTATAGTGGCATGGGCTCAACAGGGACCAGAAAAGCCTACAATGTCTGAGCCATCAAAAAATTGGAAAAAAAACACAAAAAAGTGTGGGATATGGAGTGAGGCCGGTCGCCCTGGGCACCACGGCCTGTCCAGCGATGAGGAGGAGCAGAAGAAACAGAGAAAGCAGCAGACTGGAGAGCGAGCGAGGGAGAGAGCGAGGGGCGCAAAGCGCTGACTGAGTCTCCGTATACGTTAAAGGTCTCGGCGGAGGCGGGAGGAAGGCGAGAGGCCCATAAAGCGTTGGCTTCCTATAGGGAGCAGCGTGGAGAGGTGTCAGCAGATAGGGTGAAGCAGCAGCAGTAGAGCTGATTCTGAGAGCAGCCTTGAGGCCATCTCCCCCCCACCACACACACACACACACACACCCCATGCCCCCCCCCCCAGCGACACCCCGCCACACGGCGTCGTGGAGCGTGCCACTGTGAGCACATCAGGGTCGGAAAGCGCTGACAGCGCAGATTGTAAGTTTGCGTGAAAAGGTCACAATCCATAGCGATGGCGAGGCCCGCGCGGCTGTAATTCCCCCCCCCGCAGGCATATTGAGGGGTGTCGGTGGACAGAATGATATGCATGATGAAGTACAGCAAGGCCCCACCCAGAGGCACCATGGCTTTTTAGGCCAATTCGCGAGAGTGACGGTGGCTGTGAGAGAGAGGGAGAGAGATAGAGAGAGCGAGAGCGAGCGAGAGAGAGATAGAGAGAGAGAGAGAGAGAGAGAGCGGGAGACGGCGGCTGTCAGAGAGAGAGAATGTGTCGATCCTCAGCGCCTTCTGACCAGTGTGAAGCAGAACACACAGAGAAACATTGGAAAACGCTAACATAAGAACACAAGATAGATAGATAGATAGATAGATAGATAGATAGATAGATATATAGCTATACTTTATTGATCCCAGGCTGGGAAATTACAAAAAGGCTGTCTTGGGTTTTTGCTGTATTTCATGCAAATGAAATACAGCGATGCAAACATGCCTGTGATCAAGGCATCGCAGTGCAGATGACTCTGAATGGCAGAAAATGAAATAAGTCAACCCAAAACTAAATGAACAACACTCTCAAGAGAGTAAGAGTGGGGCTGCAGGATTCTGACAAAAGCAGTGCCTGCACATTATGGATGCTATAGCATGAACCTCTTTTTGTGTCACACACGACCCAACTGTCGCGCAAACAAGTACCGACAGGGAGGACGGAGAGCGAAGACAAACGCAGTATGGCGGTTTGTTGTGGCCTGCGGTCTCACGGAGAGCTGGGACGCAGCACAGCCCGGGCCGGCGGGCAATTCCTATGGACCGCATGAGTCTCAGTGTGACGCACACACGTGCATGCATCCCCTCGTATGGATCCGCATGCCACAAATGCACAGTGGCTTCTACTGTAGTAATCCGGAGAGACAGAGAGGGAAGCAGAGCACTTGTGCTGGTCATCAGGAGCTGACACGAGGTGGAGATTGGGGTCTAGACGCCCGGAGCACGTTGATGAGGCAAGCAGAGTCAGATGGCTGGGGACAGAATATTGACGTTCACAGTGCCACGTCCATCTTTGTCGCCGGTGTTAAATGCTCAGGTCAATATTTTAGGTTTGTCGACGAGAGAAAATATGAAGGCACCCATTATGGCACCCCTTTTCATTTTTTTCCCACTCAATAATGTTAAATATGGTGAAATGGCAGGCGAGAGAGAAGCCTCTGATTGACCAAATTGGCTCCGTATCGACAGATGTAAAGTATGATGTCATGCCGCGCGACGCCCCTCCCCCTCCACCAATCAAGCCCTTTATCTCCCACAATCACCAGTTGCTGGGAGAACCAATCATCTACCAGATGGAAATGAACTTCATTATCTGTATTTATCTTGTCCCCCCCCCCTTTCCCCATCCGGTTTTCTCTGTTGGCTTTGTGAGCCAAGTGGCATCCAAAAAAATACTAAAATATCTAAGAAAAAAAAGTCTGTGGAAAAAATCATTTCAATACAAGGAGAAAGAAGGGAAAAAAAAAGAAATCAAGAGGAAATGTAAATGCAGTGAAAACGCTTCCCGCCGTGTCTGGGCTGTGGCGAGGCAGCCCTTTACTGGCTGCTTCAAAAGGAGAACACATTAGCGCCAGAAAGACATGAAGGATTGATTCATGGGGCATTCTGAGTACAGGAGGGCGGCACGGGCAGCGCACACGTGCACCCACGCGCCAACACACTCACACACTAACACACCAACACACCATCACACCAACACTCACACACAAACACACTCACACACCAACACACTCACACACCAACACACTCACACACCAACACACTCACACACTATCACACCAACACTCACACACAAACACACCAACACACCAACACACCAACACACTAACACACCAACACACCATCACACCAACACTCACACACAAACACACTCACACACCAACACACTCACACACTAACACACCATCACACCAACACTCACACACAAACACACCAACACACCAACACACTAACACACCAACACTCACACACCAACACACCAACACACTCACACACTAACACACTAACACACCAACACACCAACGCACACAAACACACCAATACACAAACACCCCCCGACGTCATAATGACTATTAATCACAGAGAGCAGGTAGTAATCAAACACAGATTCAAGAGGCTTGCCTGCCAGCATACAGCTGCACCGCAGTTCAAAGTGACGGTGATCTGACAGAGAGAGAGAGAGAGAGAGAGAGAGAGAGACAGAGAGAAAGAGTTGAACAGGTCAAGACAAGATGAGCTGAGAGCGACTGGCTCTCCGTCTGGTGCCAGGGTTCAGCCTGATGGCTTCAAAGCCAGCAGAACAAGGCAAGCTTAAACCCCGACTTCAATGTCCACCTTTGTGTAACGCGCTGGCAAGCCCGTGTGTGTGCTGCGGACGTGCTCTCCCCCATTTGAGAACCCAGGGCAGATCATGACCACTGGGAGCATGCGTGTGAGATTCAGCGTGTTTATCTGTCTGTCTGCCAACACCTAATTGACTGATCCTCAGTCTGTTCCCTTCTTTGTGACTGGATGGGTGCCTGTGTCTCTGTGTGTATGGGTGTGTGTGTGTGTGTCTCTGTGTGTATGGGTGTGTGTGCAGTGTGTGTGTCTCTGTGTGTATGGGTGTGTGTGTGCATGTCTCTGTGTGTATGGGTGTGTGTGCAGTGTGTGTGTCTCTGTGTGTGTATGTGTGTGTGTGCAGTGTGTGTGTCTCTGTGTTTATGGGTGTGTGTGTGCAGTGTGTGTGTGTCTCTGTGTGTATGGGTGTGTGTGTGCAGTGTGTGTGTTTCTCTGTGTGTATGGGTGTGTGTGTGTGTCTCTGTGTGTATGGGTGTGTGTGCAGTGTGTGTGTGTCTCTGTGTGTATGGGTGGGTGTGTGTGCAGTGTGTGTGTGTATCTGTGTGTATGGGTGTGTGTGTGCAGTGTGTGTGTGTGTCTCAGTGTGTATGGGTGTGTGTGCAGTGTGTGTGTGTCTCTGTGTGTATGGGTATGTGTGCAGTGTGTGTGTGTCTCTGTGTGTATGGGTGTGTGTGCAGTGTGTGTGTGTCTCTGTGAGTATGAGTGTGTGTGTAGTGTGTGTGTGTATGGGGTGTGTGTGCAGTGTGCGTATGTCTCTGTGTGTATGGGTGTGTGTGCAGTGTGGTGTGTGCCTCTGTGTGTATGTGTGTGTGTGCAGTGTGTGTGTGTCTCTGTGTGTATGTGTGTGTGCAGTGTGTGTGTGTGTGTCTCTGTGTGTATGGGTGTGTGTGCAGTGTGTGTGTGTCTCTGTGTGTGTGTGTGTCTGTGTGTGTGTGTGTGTGCAGTGTGTGTGTGTGTGTCTCTGTGTGTGTGTGTGTGTGTGTGTGTGTGCAGTGTGTGTGTCTGTGTGTGTGTGTGCAGTGTGTGTGTGTGTCTCTGTGTGTATGTGTCTGTGTGTATGTGTGTGTGTGCAGTGTGTGTGTCTCTGTGTGTATGTGTGTGTGTGCCGTGTGTGTGTGTGTCTCTGTGTGTATGTGTGTGTGTGCAGTGTGTGTGTGTGTCTCTGTGTGTATGTGTGTGTGTGCAGTGTGTGTGTCACTGCGAGACGACTGGTGGGCGGAGCGGTCAGGTTCCTGGCACACTGAGCCGTTGCCGGCCCTGATTGTGGACTAATAGCAGAAATGCAAATGAGGGGCTGATACAAATGACTGCAACATGGTTTGAATATTCCATAACGCCGTCATGTGTCCTGCGCACACTTGAGTGTGTGTGTGTGTGTGGGTGCTTGTGTGCGTCTGCTTCAGCATGCAGCTGCTATGCATTGTGGGGGTCATGGATTTTAAGGGAATCTGTATCTTTTTAGGCATTCAAGTGAGTGTGCGTGTGGCTGCCTCATTGTTGGATTGATTTAGCATACATTCAACTCCTGATCGGCTGTCTAAACAGACTGGGGTCACAGGGGCCACACACAACTGTGTGTGTGTGTGTGTGTGCGCGTTTGTCTGCATGCGTGTCCCTATGTGTTTTCATGAGACTGATGACTTTGAATGCAATTCAAATTGTTTGTATATACGTGTGTGTGTGTGTGTGTGTGTGTGTGTGTGTGTGTCTGTGTAGACGCACTGAATCAGAGCCATATTAGAAGAGGTTGGTGTTTCATGTTTGTCTGAATGTGTACACAAACTAGGAAGTGACCTGCGTGTGTGTTTACATGTGTGTGTGTGTGTGTGTGTGTGTGTGTGTGTGTGTGTGTGTGTGTGTGTGTGTGTGTGTGTGTGTGTGTGTGTGTGTGTGTGTGGCAGATGCACTCAGTGGCACATGGCTTTGTGGCAGCATAGGCTCTGTGTGTATGCTGTGTGTATAGCATACACACGTGTGTGCCTGTGTGTCTATGATTGGCCAAATAGCAACTTGAGCTTGAGTAGAACTTATGAGTCTCTGTACAGTCAGCACTCGGAGGCTCACACACACATCTTTGTTTGGTGCGGGAGGCCCTGCTCATTTGTACTCACAGCAGAGCACCACAGAGTGTGGACCTCACTAAAGCACACACACACAGACACACACACACACACACACACACACACACACACACACACACACACACACACACACACAATGGTGGACAGGTCAGAATCATTATTGGAGCGTTCTGATGTGAACAGACATTTACATGATGTCCCTGTTTACTTTCATTATATATATATATATATATATATATATATATATATATATATCTTATGAACTTATTTAAGGTCATTTAATTCACTGATTGCAGTGTGAAGTCTCAATGTAGCAACTGCCAGCTGCCGATCTGATTCATCATGTCTATATGAGTGGTACGACGCAATGATGTGTATTTTTACCTGCACACAATAAAAAGCTAATTATGAATATTATTAATACATTTGGTGTAATCCTGAACACTCTGGGACAGTATGTTCTCCCCGAATAACTTACGCCTTGAAAGGAACGTCTGCACACAGCAGTCGAACCCGCTTCAGCAGGAGGGGCCGTGGCCTCGGGTCCCAGTGAGGACTCTGAAGGCAGCGTGTAAAGTGTGACCGTTAATAAAGCACACAGAACGCCGCTCCACGTGACGTCTGCAACGCTTCCAGCCAACAACAAGAGAGGCCGTGACCTTGTTGCCTTCACCACCCCCCCCAACGTCCCTCTCCTGCTTCTCAAATCTATATATGGTGGCTGAAGGAGGACATATCAACTGACACATTAGCCTCTAACACATTAGGCAATGAACAATTCAACGTCCCTCCGCCCCCCACAAAAAGCCTCAGCCATTTTGTTTGACTATTCACACTAATTCACTGAGGTTGGGGCTGGAGGGGGCACTCACTTTTATACTTCTGTTGAGGAGAGGCAGTTAGCCATACGCAGGTCAAAATTAAGGGGGAAAAAAAAACAACCTAGTCCTAACATTTGTCTGCGTCCACCGTGTACAGTCCCACATGCGCGCCGCGGGCACAGTTCACGGCGCCGCGGCTGACAAAGGTTGTTGGACTTGCGGTGCGCTACGCCGGGCGGCATAAACAAACCGGTGTCCTAGGAGAGCGCCTGGTGGCACGCCATCTCCTGGCACGCAGAGTGCTCTTTACAAGGGCATGAAGTCATCAGCCTCCATTGTTATCTAATGGTCGGCGCGGGGGGCCGGAGAGTGCTCTGAAAGGGCCCCTCCTGGCGCTGAGAGCCGGGGCCACGGGAACCTGGCCGTCATGGAGGCCTGGGGGTCATGGGGGTCATGGAGGCCCTGGGGGTCATGGAGGCCCTGGAGGTCATTGTGTTAGCAGGTACAGCAGAACGCCGCCACAGGCACTGAGGACAACTGAGACACACGCAAGGGGAAATATTTACACACGCACATGTACATACATGTATAATGATTCACTATATATATCTGTATGTTTTCCTATTTCAACGACAGTACAAAAACAAATTCCATATAGAGGAAACAAGACAAAAACGACCATATTTTCACCCACCATGTCTTCAATCACAATGGCTATTGAACAGCTGAAAGATCGTCCCTTTCTTCAAATTAAAGTGGCACATCTTGGAGATCTCCATGTAAACAAACGTCTGTGAAGCCACTATCCATGGGCGGAGTCAGGTTTGTCAACACTAACAATAGTGTATTTGTGTTTCATACGTGAGACAGGGGTCGGCCCGTAGGAGGCGGTCGCCCTTGACAACCCCCCTGGAGCCCACGCTGGATGCGGCAGGACGACATCCTGTAGCCCGTACTGTACTGACTCAGAGACACTCCCCCAGCTCTAGGTGGCTTGATGTCACTACATGTGTTGTCTTGGTGAAGCCCGGCTCTAAACAATCTGATTAACATCCATAGAACACACACACACACACACACACACACACACACACTCCCCCAGCATCAGAGTGCAGTAGCTGGAACAAACTAAATGCCATCATGCACCCGAAGGCCTACATTTATTTACAGGCACACAGGCATCGCCAGTGTGCACTGTGCACCGTGCGTGTGTGCACAAACGCACGCACACACACACACACACACACACACACGCGCGCGTGCACACACACACTTAATGTGATTAAACAAATAATTCGTAGTCGCATACACAAGCTTACACACATGCAGAGCAAAAGATATGAATTTATAACAAGCGCACACACACACACACAGACACACACAAAGACACACACTTTCACAGCAGGGCTGCAGGGACACTGACTTCATCTGTGGAAGCTGCGGTTCCTGGAAGAAGCTAGACCCACAGAGCAGGGTTCCCACGTTAGAACCGAGAGAGTCTGCTCTCTTCAAGTCGCTCAGCCACCTCATACCTTCACACTCGCCCATCACTCCACGTGGCTGCTTTCCACACCTCCGATTTCAACTTTTTAAACACAAAACACAAAGGGAAAGGCAGCGCACTTTGCAAAGAGCGCGGTGAACTGCACTTCCTCTGCGAGGCGCGTGGCAGTGTGGCGGAGAGGCAGCCTTTACAATGCAAGTTGATAAGGGCTGAAAAGCCAGGTAAAGTCCTATGGCTTTTTTTTTTTACTTTTTACGAGAAGGTCATGTCATACCTTTTTACTATAGGGTATAGACAGACAATTTGGCAGCAGATGGCTTTAAGTGAAAGATTACACTGCCTTTGAAAATCTTTGTGTGTGTGTGTGTTTGTGTGTGTGTGCGTGTGTGTGTGTCTGTTCGAGAAGAAGTACAGAGAGAGAGAGAGAGAGAGAGAGAGAGAGAGAGAGAGAGAGAGAGAGAGAGAGAGAGAGAGAGAGAGAGAGAGCGAGAGAGCAGGCGTGAGAGTGAAATGAAGAAACACAAAGAAAGCAAAAAGACCAAAAAGTCCACATGTGAGTGTCTCTGCGTGGGCCTGCGGTGCGCCTCGCCACACGTTACACATGCAGAATATGTAAATTGCACTAAACGGTCATGCTAATGAGGTAAGAGCAGGCCCTGAGCGGCTCCCATGACGACTCCTGGGTGCGGTGGTAGAGGTGCCGGCCAGCCAGCTGCACCCAATCAACTGGCTGATGAGCTCACTGTGGTCCGGTCTCAGCCAGGGGGGGCCGGGGGGCCGGGGGGCCCGGAGACACGCCACGCCACCGCGGACGCCTTCTGACAACATCAAGTCAATAAGACAGACATTATGAGAGCCGCTAATCCTGCACACCTGACGCCAGCGGAGCGCCGCCCGGCCTGCCGCTGACGCCGTGTTTGTCTCGGGACCGCGAGACACAGGGAAAGAGAAACGAGAAACCGCGGAGGAGAGAAAGAAAGAAGGGGCGCCGCGTTAAACACTGGATTTGTCGAGTTTTGTTCTCTTTGAACGGGACGCTGAAGCCAGCTCGTTGAACTCGTCTCCACTTCAAACGACCACAAGGCGGGACAAGTCCAGACCGCCACGCCGATCAAAGACGGCGGGGGAGACGAGACACAAAAGGGAAAGGAAGGGGAGCACGCCACGGGCAGGTGGAGGACAACATGAGGAGACAGAGAGAGGGAGGGCCACAGAGACAGAGGGAGAGAGAGGAGGAAATAAAGGAAGGGTTTACAGGGCAGATGAGAGAGAGAGAGAGAGAGAGAGAGAGAGAGAGAGAGAGAGAGAGAGGGAGGGGGGGAGTTGACAGTTGA
>JAXIVH010000983.1:17500-27500 GCA_036785325.1 Urophycis tenuis
GTCACTGGAACATACACAGGGTCACTGGAACATATACAGGGTCACTAGTACATACACAGGCTCACTAGTACAAACACAGGGTCACTGGAACATACACAGGGTCACTAGTACATACACAGGGTCACTGGAACATACACAGGGTCACTAGTACATACACAGGGTCACTAGTACATACACAGGGTCACTGGAACATACACAGGGTCACTGGAACATACACAGGGTCACTGGAACATACACAGGGTCACTGGAACAGGGTCACTAGTACATACACAGGGTCACTGGAACATACACAGGGTCACTAATACATACACAGGGTCACTGGAACATACACAGGGTCACTGGAACATATATAGGGCCGTGTAACTAAAGGGCAGAGCCCTCAGTGACTCCCCCCTCCGCCCGTATTAGCCACAATTAGCCTACCAACAAGCGTGGCACAGATACATCAGAGTGTGAAGCAGCCTATGCTTTGATACGTGGGTAATGAGTTGCCGTCACCGCGGGACATCCACGGCTTCGTTAGGGCCCGGGTAATCACACAGGGGGGGGGGGCAAGGGTCTCTGACCCCCATGACCGCGACGGGGGGACAGCCATCGGACAGATCTCTTGTGATGCAGCGCCACGGGGGGGTCGCCCACGCACGCGGCCGATGCAAAACGCGCTGCACAGACCCGCTAACCGAGCTGTACACAGACCCGCTAACCTAGCTGCACAGACCTGCTAACCACGCTGTACACAGACCCGCTAACCTAGCTGCACACAGACCCGCTAACCTAGCTGCACACAGACCCGCTAACCTAGCTGCACACAGACCCGCTAACCTAGCTGCACACAGACCCGCTCTAACCTAGGTGTACACAGACCCACTAACCAAGCTGTACACAGACCCACTAACCGAGCTGCACACAGACCCACTAACCAAGCTGTACACAGACCCACTAACCGAGCTGCACACAGACCCACTAACCTAACTGCACACAGACCCGCTAATCACGCTGCACAGACCCGCTAACCGAGCTGTACACAGACCCATTAACCGAGCTGTACACAGACCCACTAACCGAGCTGTACACAGACGCACTAACCACGCTGCACAGACCCCCTAACCAAGCTGTACACAGACCCACTAACCAAGCTGCGCGTTAGTGTGTGGCTGGGGAAAACAAATACACTCAGAGGTGTGTGTGTGTGTGTGTGTGTGAGAGAGAGTACCTCTGTTGTGTGTTATGATTATTTTTCCTGTGTGTTATGTTGTTGCTTCCAGTCCTAGAAGGATATGGTTGGCTAATTGGTAGCACACATGCATGACTGTGAGGGCCTTCTGGTGGTTTGGCTCGGGGAAAACAACTGTATGTACATGCAGTTTATATAAGCATTTCCGTAGGCTTTTCTTTATGGCCTGTAACGCTTGGTTGTGAGTCAGGATAATGCACGCAGAGCGACATTTCTTTTCCTCTGTGCTTTCCCTTTTCCCTATGTGAAAAACATGTGTCCACGGCTTGTTGTGTGTCCATGTTCAGGTTGTTAAGTGAACACTGGAACCTGGCAGTCGAGTGTTGAAGCCCCAACCGCTGCCAGGAGGGAATGCAGTAGGGCTGCGGATGCCTGTACTGCTGCATCACCCCACCAGACGCCAGCAGCTTCAGGCCAGCAGGTACAGAGGCGAGCGGCGACGCCCAGTCATCTAAACGGAACGCTTCCTACAAGAGCATCACAGTGGATCAGCTTCCTTCAACCAAAATCCTGTGCCAGAATCTGGCACACAATAGCTGGACAGACAAGGGTAGATGAGAAGGATCTGTTTGGCATTGTGTGTGTGTGTGTGTGTGTACGTGCATGTGTGTCTGCACATGCATGTCATCTATAAATTGTAATTATTGATTTCATGTTCCTCCAGCTATTTATTTGTACTTAAAGTCGCCAGGGTGTTTACCATTGCCACAAACCCCGGGAATTCATGTTGTAGTAGTGTATTACACTGTACCTCTCATGAGCACGCACGCGCACACACACACACACACACACACACACAGAGTAATATCAAGCCTGCCCCAGCAAGGGGTGGCTTTAAAGGAGAAAGGCAGCAGGTAAGTGTGTAATGGCAGAGGCGGACACCGGGCGGAAATGAGACGCCATTAGGAAACATTGCAGATACAGTCTTTTATGCGAGCCCCCCCAGCCAACCCCCCCACCCTCCACAACTAGATGACATCTACAAGTGTGTGTCCAGGACGCAAGTAGTGATTAGGCTCCCATTCAGAGCGGAGTCTGCGGTGATTAGCAAGGCTAGCAGTGATGCAGCTCTGGCAATTATCCACACAATGCTAAGTGGAACGAAGCGATGGTACACATTCATTTGCTCACTTGCTCGCTCTAGCGTTCCTCTGTACACACACGCACAGAGACACGCACAACACCTGGTTTTTGTTCAATGTTGTGCATCGAGGGAGGGACATGGAGCAAACGTACTCATGTACATTAGTGTTTTACTTGCATGGTAATACCTATTGAGTCGGCTTACTGCAAATTCAACTGTAACTTTTTCCCAAGGTATAAAGAATATACCGATATATCGTCCTTGATTTCCCTAGTTTTTCAGAGCCACAAGGGCTTATTTTGGAGCAGAGGCCAGTATTTGTCTTTACACTGAAAGAGCGGAGCACAATCCGGTTTGAGCAGAGGAAAGAAAACATATTTCCCCTCTCTTTCAAATGGAAGGGAATACAAAGCAACATTTCACACAGAATCTATTAGGAATATTTTTAAGCTCACAAGCCTTACATTCTTTACAACTCACTTTTTCTCTCTCTGTAACTCTGACTGCTCAGGAAGGAGTTATACCCCAACAAACAGCCATGAATAGTCTGTTAATTAACAGAAAATGAGAGGGTGAGCTGTCTGTAACAAAAAGAGGTAAATGTCAACCGAGAAAAGCAAAAGGTTAGCTTCTCGAAACACCGTAAACGAGAGCTAACAGGGAAATGAAAATCCTCACAAATGCAGCGAAATTAAAGTCATTAGGACACAACAACTCAAAAATTGCCTTGGCTAATTGTCTGGTGTAAAAAAACAACAACAACAGGAGCCATAGGTACGGTGGCGCTCGGAGTGTGGGAACGCTCAGGCGTTAATTAGCGTTTGGTTTCGCCTTCCCCTTCGGAAGGCTAACTCAAACAGGAATGATTTAAACTGGGGAGTGGGAAGTTTACGGAGACTAATGATGTGTTTATTTCTCCGTGTTGCGCCTCACCCATTAGCCACCTGGTCATGGGAGGTGTGATAGGCCATAGAGAAGCCTCGGGGCCTCAGCCGTGGCCATACACGCACGCACGCACGCACGCACGCACGCACGCACGCACGCACGCACGCACGCATGCACACAGACACACACACACAGATGCGATAGCGTTGATTTTTCTTTCCACAAAAGCAAGTAGAAAGGTCCTCTGGAAGCACAAGGATGAATGAAAACATGTACAAAAAAGACTTACACTGGAACGCATGAGAGGACAGAAAGGACAAGAAGGGAAATGTGCGAGTGGTATTATTTCGCCATTTTACACAAGGACAAACGTACGACACACACACTTAAAGTTTGTAGAACATTTTTCACTTTCAAGGACACAGTAGCAGCCAGGGAGGCCAGCACCCCAGGTCGCCACGACGACCGACAGACCCGGGTCATCCCTGACCAGCTGGCAAACATTAGGTCAAGTGTGTCAAGGGGGGGGGTCTGTTTCCTAGACCGCCAACACTGAGCGACGCCATTTAACTCCCCACACGTGGCCCTAAGAGGCGGGCAGCGGCGTGTCATGTGGACCTTGGGGGTTCTGGTGTGCGTCAACGCAGTGAGCGCCACACAGGTACACGCATCCCCTCGTCTCACAAGGACGGCCTTGACTTATGTCCCACCGCTCAGGGATGGGATGGTCTGCATCATGAACGTGAACCCGCACCCGCACCAGCAACGACACCCAGGACCCAATCCATGATCAATGAAGGAACGCCCACTTTGTACCTGCTGTCAGAATTGACACTGCAGGTATGTTTATGTAAATGCATACAATATGTAATGTGTTATGTGCTTGTGTGTGTGTGTGTGTGTCTGTGTGTTTGCGTGTGTGGTGTGCATGCGTCTAAGTGTGTGTGTGTGTGTGTGTGTGTGTGTGCCTCTAAGTGTGTGTGTGTGTGTGTGTGTGTGTGTGTGCCTCTAAGTGTGTGTGTGTGTCCGGTGTGTGGGCCTTCGCCCCAGACCAAGTGTCCTGCCAGCTTTCTGTCTATTGGTCTGTTCGGCACTGATGGATGAGCCTGCTTGAGCACCATCTGGCTATAGGATACTTCACATCTATCATCCCAAACACACACACACACACACACACACACACACACACACACAAAACATATATATACATACACACACACACACATAATATTGTACAGCTCAGGATAAAAATATTCAGAGGGTGTTCTTACCTCCCCCACATCTCCCTATCTGTGAAATTAGCTGCCTGCTCCGAGGGGCCTGGGCCCGAACAACAACAATTAGCTCATTTGCATGTGTTGTTTCTGTTGGACGATAGCCTGGAGCAAAGAACCAATGAGGCTGCCTCGCCAAGGACTGCCAAACCCAAACGTCTCTAGACTCAGCGCTTCATTAATGCCTTTTCCCTCCAACCCCCCCCCCCCCCCCCCCCCCCCCCCCCCCCCCCCCCCCCCCACACACACACACACACCTCACCCCCCCATCTCCCCCACCCCCCCACCCCACACATACATGTCCATATTAGGATTAGTACGGGCGGTTAATGCCTGGAAAACACTGGCGTTTCCAATTCCGTTCCATCTGGAGCCAAGTTGTCTGGGGTCCAGCGACACATTACAACGACATGGCGGTCCTGGTAAACACTGGGAACGACACGGCGGTCCTGGTTAACACTGGGAACGACACGGCGGTCTGGTAAACACTGGGAAAGGCACTGCGGGTCCTGGTAAACACTGGGGAACGCCACTGCGGTCCTGGTAAACACTGGGAACGCCACTGCGGGTCCTGGTAAACACTGGGGCGCACTGAGCAGACACTTGCCCCCTTGAGCGTCACAAACATATCATTTAATTGTTGGAAAATCGTCCCTATTATGAATAACAAAACACTTCCAAGGAATTCTCGTTTCGTCATTATACATTAGATTTAAGGGGAGACCGAGGAAAAGATTCGCCAGATTAAACATTTCATATTCAATAATTAACCTTTCCGTTTTTCGATTCTGAATACGGAATTAATATTTTTTTGCATTACCTTGGAGAATCCTGCTGCCCTTAATGTTTCAGGGAGCCACTGCCCATGTATGTTTAATAAGTCTTGATGCTCCGCCGTAGCCCCGCTTGGCAAGTAGGACAATTGCACACACGTCAAGTGCCAAAAACACTGCTCCAGCCGTCACAACAGCCATGAAACACTGTATAAATGCGCCCGGCGTGTTCACAGCCGCTGCCTCCCTTCCCTGCCACCAGGCCTCCTCACCATCACTCCACGGGTTGTGACGTCTGCCCGCTGACAGCAATTACAACTTCTCGATGATTTTTATTTTTCTGTTTATTGGGACTGGGTGGGGGAGGGGTGGGGGAGGAGTGGGGAGGGGGGGGGGGGGGGGGGGGGAGGAGGGGCCCAGCTCACGGCCCTGCGGCGCGCTAAACACAAAACAACAAAAGTCAGATGAAAAAGGGAACGAGAGGGCGGCGAGGAAAAAAAAAAAGATGACTTTGCATCCCTTCGTTAGTTAAGACAACTCCCGGGGGAGCTCATGGGCAAGGCATGCTCTCCAACACTAACATCTGATTTGGACGCTAATGTACTATAAAGTGCGAGTCCCCCATCTCGACAACACTGTTGCCACGGCGTGACACGTGCATGCGCTCGCACGGGTGTTTTTTTGGGGGGGTATGTGTGGGTGGGCGCGCGTTAAATACCCAGCCAAAGTGAAAACGTGCGCTCGCTCCAGTTCTTTTAATTAGCGTCGGTGCATAGCGCTGGAGAACAACACAAGGCATGCAACACAATACACAGGCATTGTAGTGTTTAGGTGTGCGGTGCGCACACACACACAGACACACACACAAAAGTTATTTTTCGAAGGTCATGGAAAGCGCAAATGTCAAAACCTTTGTGAACCTACACTCCTACAACCTACAAACTAACCTCCAAACATGCCTACGTAAACAGTTAGAAAAAACCCATCGAAGAAGCAGAACTGAAATAACAACCAACCAGACAACGAGATGATGGAGATGGTCACACAGCAGACAACCCATTGTCTTGCAATGCCCATCTCAAGGCAACAACACACACTCTATAGCTGTCGCGCACACGCTCAGACACACACACACACACACACCCTGGTAATCAGGGACTTAAAGGAAAAGGGCAGATAAGGAAATGAAATGGAGTGCGTAAAGCTCACAAAAAAATGTATCCCTTAAGTAAATGTGTAAAAAAAAGTAAAGAAACAGTGAAAATGTGAGGGCCATCTTTTGAGCATTTCAACATGTTTTGCTTTTTCCACAACCTACATTCACACAACGTGAAACTGAGCTCTCCATTTGGATTCAAAGAGGAATGCAAATGAGATGATGGAGTTGTAGAAATGTAGTTGGAGAAGATAGAATGTGTGTGTGTGTGTGTGGTTGTGTGTGTGTGTGTGTGTGCCTCCTACCTTATGGTCATAGGGGTTGTAGGAGTGGAAGAGTTCAGACAGCTCCTTAGTCCTTTGCTTTTTCTGTAAACACAAAAATAACCAACATAAACATAAACAACATAAACAAAAAAAACAACAACAATTTATCAGCTTACATTGAGCATTTATTTAAGAAAGTGATCAGGGATAAAGGTTCATTATAATTGCTATAAAACCACAGCCACTTAGGCCTAAACAGCATCTGCATGTCAGAATCGACCTGTCGCACATGTTAAAGGGATCAACTTCATTTACTTCTCATTATGTTATTAAGTTACATTATGCAGCAGAAACCAAGAACGCCGTTGCAAACTCATGTCAGTTCTGTCAGCCACTATCTTGGCTCACACTTCTCACTGAGCACCTTGCTCTCCTCTGACGAGACGGTGAGCACCAGCAGTGATGTGGAAACACAGAACCAAAACTCAATGTGATTTGTTCTTCTGTGTGAAAACGACCTAGCCACAGCAGAACACATGTGCTGATGTGTGTTGGGGCAAACAGGGGCAGAGCTATCGGAGCTGCTAAACACTCGTTTGGAGTACAATGGATGTCAATGGAGCGCTAATGTCAGCAGCGACAGCGCGAGAGGGGAGCGGAGCCACGGCTGGTCCACTGTTTGGACAGAGACAAGGTGCACATTAACCTGAGGCCTTAGCACAAGGGCACCGCGCTGTTAGAGTAATGCCATGGAGAAAAGCTGTCACCAACATGCTTCCACTCATAGCAATTAAACAGGAGGACGTAGGATGTAGGACTTGCTGCTTTTCCAGAAAGTCAATAATATGCACCTTGTGGTTATGTAGACAATTTGATAATAAGATCCTGAAATGTGTTCCTATTATACATGGATATTCGGCTAATGCACGCATTGCCGCAAGTAAAGATTCACACGGCAAATCAATGACAGTTCTATTTTCTACTCTTACAGTCTCCATCCGAGAAGAGGAAAAAAGCCGTTTATAAATTATGAATAACCATTTCTTTTTCTTTTTAAAACACGGCCAGGTATAGCAGCTTTAATGTCATCACATAGACGACTCATAAGGTCAATCTAACCAAAAGGAAAGGACAAAGGATCCCCCGATGGTCAAGGAACCTTTCCTGCAGTTTTAGAGCACCTTATCAGTGAAACGGGGCATTAAGGGAGCGACAGAGTGAGAGAGAGAGAAAGACAACGCATTGCCTTTTGCCCAAGAGCTCTATGGAGAAATTAATAGAGAGGTAGGGAGTTGTGGTTCCAATTCCCTCTTTAGAACCCCTTCTCAGCTCCGGTGCTAACCCTGCTTCCTCCTCCTCCTCCTCCCCCTCCTCCCCCTCCTCTCCCCAATGCGTAATGAGATGCAAAATGCCACAGACAGAATGTTTGATGTGTGGCTGTCTTTAATGAAATCAGTTCCACGGGGGCGGGCACACTTACAAAAGACGGCTAATTAGCCCACTGATTGGGCCTTGTCTGGCCGAAGGGGGCAGGGCAAGGGCGGGGTGGGGGTGGGGGGCAGGGTAGTTATACGCTGGTGCAGATCCTATTCAGGCCTCCACAGATGCAAGGATTTGCAGCTTTCCTCAGGCTAACTCTGTGCATGAAGGATAGGCGCCTGTCTATGCGTGGGCCCCCTATTATCACATGCAGGCATGTTCGTACATTATGGTGGAGGGCTCAGGAGGGCCCGGGGCCAGGCATCTGCAGTCAAGGGGCTGAGGTGTGAGGGGAGCAGGGGGAGGAGGAGCAGGAGGACCAGGAGCCAGGTTGCCAAGGGCGGTGAAACACTTGAGCGAGGGCAGGTGGTTTGATGTTTTTTTATCACCTTTGATTGGTGTCGGGTTGTCGCCAAATTAACGCGTTGACTCACCGCCCTGCCTCGCGTTGTAGTCTAAATCGAGACAGATGCCTCCTGTAATTGATCCAATTGCACTGTGTGAAATATGTCAGAGAACAATAAATAAATCGATAAACAAAATATGCTTAATTAGCATATCCTTAAAAATACAAGGGACCTTAGCCTGTTTACAACAGGCTTGCAAATTATACAAATTAATAATACAGAGTAAAAAGATCATTGTAATTGGAAAACATCTCCTCTACGTCTGGCCTTGCCTGTGAGCGTGTGTGTGTGTGTGTGTGTGTGTGTGTGTGTGTGTGTGTGTATCAAGCGGGAGGTCTATCTGGCCACACAGCGGTATGAAGGTGATGGAGGGACAGCATCCTCTCTAACAGTAGGAGAAGCAAACAACGCCGTGTTCTCTTGATTTTCCTGGAATCCCTCGTTTAGAGCAGCGCAGCCCTGACAGTGGGAGGAACGGGAGGAACGGGAGAGAGGGCAGAGGGGAAGAGGAAGACTGGGGGGGGGCGGGGGTAGGAAACAAGACGAAAGGCATTTGAAGAGGAAAAGTACAACGTGCACACACGCACACACGCAAACACAGAATAAGAGGCGATGCTGGAGAAAGACAGGAAGACACAAAGATGAAATGCAAAGCAGTGGATTGGGGGGAAAAAGCCACGGTGGAATAGAGGATGAGTGTAGGGAAGGGAAAGCTAGCATGGGCTAAAGGTGTTATTGTACTCCCTGCCATTCACCAGATAGCTGCACGCTGCACTCCTCCACTGGTCTCTTTCAGAGTTAATCAGCCTCACAGCAGTTCCATTCTAGTTCTCCATCATCCACCCTCCCATGAACAGCCCTCCATCTCTCTCTCTCTCTGTGGATCTCTCTCTGTCTCTTGGTTAAGGTGGGTGTTTTTCGTCTCGCTGTGTGTGGCTACTGGCTCTCTGCATCCTTCTAGTCCGTGTTTTGTTTTCAGCCTCAGTTCAGAATCAGGTGCATGTGGCCTCACATCTGAGTCACTGAGTCATGCCACTCTTTTGTTTGTCTCTCAAAAGGAACGTTGTACTTATCGCTCATCATGATTCCCCATCTTCCGTGGCCCTCCGCCTCGCCCCTTTCTCACGTCCAGGTGTGGGACCTGAGCAGGCGCCCCCGTCTCCCTCCCTCCCTGTCCTGCTCCACCCAACTCGTTAGCCATCAATTAGACTTCAGTGAAAGAGACAGACCAGTCTCTCTTGTGCTCATCTCTGTTCTGCACATTTGTGTGTGTAAGTCTGAGAGCCTGCAAGTGTGTTTGTGTGTGTGTGTGTGTGTGTGTGTGTGTGTGTGTGTGTGTGTGTGTGTGTGTGTGTGTGTGTGTGTGTGTCTGTGTGTGTGTGTGTGTGTGTGTGTGTGTGTGTGTGTGTGTGTGTCTGTGTGTGTGTGTGTGTGTGTGTGTG
>JAXIVH010000984.1:2500-17500 GCA_036785325.1 Urophycis tenuis
TGTGTGTCCTCCTGGTGAATCAGTCATCCTGTGTCCTCTGGTGAATCAGTCATCATGTGTGTCCTCCTGGTGAATCAGTCATCCTGTGTCCTCTGGTGAATCAGTCATCATGTGTGTCCTCCTGGTGAATCAGTCATCATGTGTGTCCTCCTGGTGAATCAGTCATCATGTGTGTCCTCCTGGTGAATCAGTCATCATGTGTGTCCTCCTGGTGAATCAGTCATCATGTGTGTCTTCCTGGTGAATCAGTCATCCTGTGTGTCCTCCTGGTGAATCAGTCATCATGTGTGTCCTCCTGGTGAATCAGTCATCCTGTGTGTCCTCCTAGTGAATCAGTCATCCTGTGTGTCCTCCTGGTGAATCAGTCATCATGTGTGTCCTCCTGGTGAATCAGTCATCCTGTGTCCTCCTGGTGAATCAGTCATCATGTGTGTCCTCCTGGTGAATCAGTCTTCCTGTGTCCTCCTGGTGAATCAGTCATCATGTGTGTCCTCCTGGTGAATCAGTCATCATGTGTGTCCTCCTGGTGAATCAGTCATCATGTGTGTCCTCCTGGTGAATCAGTCATCATGTGTGTCTTCCTGGTGAATCAGTCATCATGTGTGTCCTCCTGGTGAATCAGTCATCCTGTGTGTCCTGGTGAATCAGTCATCATGTGTGTCCTCCTGGTGAATCAGTCATCCTGTGTGTCCTCCTGGTGAATCAGTCTTGTGCGCTTGGCTGGCTCAGCGTGATGAGCTGGCGCCATCCTTCTTCTTGCCAGAACAATTGTTTGTTGCTCTTGTTCGCCCTTCGTCCAGATCCTGGCGCTTGCAGGGGGGGGGGGGGGGGGCGGGTGTCTCGGTAACAATACAAACCTCCTCTCATCTCCTGAAATTCCTCTGTTCTGTCAGTGTTGTTGGCTCCTCTTTGGTCTCGCAGCCCCCGAGGCCCCGGTGTCGACGTGTTCCACGTTCCACGTCTCTCTGACGGGGGGGGGGCGGTGTCACGGCACACTGACATCCTGTTCACCCTGCTCGCCACTATCCATCCCCCAACACTATCCATCCCCCACCACTATCCATCCCCCACCACTATCCAGCCCCCACTACTCTCCATCCCCAACCTGCTGGAATCAGCCGGGAGCCCCAGAGTGTGACGGGCTAAACCTGTAAGACTGCCAGTCAGGAGGAGAGGAAGAGACATTGGATGTGAGGCACATAGAGAGGAAAAGAGGGAGAGAGAAGGAGAGACAAGCCGAGAGTGGGAGAGAGAGGAGGGAGTGAAATAGGGTAAGAGAAAGTGCTGCGGAAAGGAGGGAAGAGTGAATCAATGAGAGATGGAGAAGAAAGACAGAAGTAGAAGGAGAGAGAGAGAGAGGGACATAAAGCCAGAGAGAGAGAGAGAGAGAGAGAGAGAGAGAGAGAAATAGTAAAAAGAAATGTGAAGGGAAGAAACCAGGGCGGCTCACCCGAGCCTTGTCTGGTGTTTTTCCCAGGTTGTGCTGAAAGATGACTCGACTTAGCCCTCCTTTAATTATTACCGCGTAGCCATCCCTGATGAGCGCAGCCGACCGGCAAGGGGGGAACCAGCAACCCTATGCTGGTTCCCCCTGTTCCAGGCCCCACTCCCCCAATCAGTGTTCAGTCTGTATTTGTCATTTGGTGTCTTCATGATGCTGATGAATGCTCATGTGTTTAAGTGGTGCTGATGTTGGAGGCCCTCTGCAGGCCAATCAACATCTTCCACCGACCCCCACTCACGTTCACTCATATTCACCCTGTCACATTCACCCTGTCACGTTCACTCCACATTCACGGTGTCACAGTCACTCACATTCACCCTGTCATGTTCACTCCACATGTACCCTGTCACATTCACTCAGCATTCACCCTGTCACAGTCAATCACATTCACCCTGTCAATCACATTCACCCTAGTCACTCACATTCACCATGTCACATTCACTCCTCTTTCACCCTGTCTGATTCACTCACATTCACCCTGTCCACATTCACCCGGAATCAGACAGGGTGACTGTGGAGTGACTGTGACAGGGTGAATGTGAGTGAATCAGACCGTTGGGAAAGCTGGGTGAACCTGGTGTGCTCCTCCACTAAATTCCCGGCTCACGCTCACCTCGCAGTCACGAAGGTACATGGCAGCTTCTGGGAGCCTCGGCCACCAGGAGATGCACCCAGAGATAAGTCGTGTTGAGGAGAGGGGGACCGGGAAAGTGGAAGGTGATTCTGAGGGGAGGGCAGCTCTTCATGCTCTTCCATCTTTCATGGAACATTATGGAGCACAGCGAGATGACCTCATTTGGATCTGTGTGTGAGTGTGTGTGTGTGTGTGTGTGTGTTTCTGTGTGTGTGTGTGTGTGTGTGTGTGTGTGTGTGTGTGTGTGTGTGTGTGTGTGTGTGTGTGTGTGTGTGTGTGTGTGTGTGGTCTGTGTGTGTGTGTGTGTGGGGGGTCTGTGTGTGTGAGTGAGTGTGAGTTTGGACCAGTGGACAAAACACCTTGTGTGTATTCATATAACACACAGGTGCGTACACACACACACACACACTCACACACACACACACACACACACACACACACACACACACACACACACAGACACACACACACACACACAATCTCACAGTGGTAAAGAGGCAGTGAGACCCGGTCACATTCGAGTCCAGGCCCGTCCTGCCCGGGCCGTGGCGCTGAGCCCGGCTGCAGCAGCATTGTCATCCTCTGTGCAGAAATCTCCCACGTTTTCAGTTGAATAAACTCAGGCTTCATCACATTCCCCTTTCTCTTCTGGCTCCTCCCCCCCCCCCCGCCCCCCCCTCCCCCTCCGCCTCGCCCCGGGCCGCGTGGTCGTGGTGGTACTGAGCCCGGGCTCACGGTCCAGTGACCGGGTGGCCCCGTGGACAACGCTGTCTCCGTTTTCTGGGGCTCAATTAGGACACATGCAAAGGCATCCGGAGTCTCTCCCGGACCTGTTGGATGTGGGCACATTTAATTGGCTCTGTCCCCGCAGTTACACATGACTTCCTCAGGTTGCTCATATTGTTGTCATTATTATTTATCGTTAATCCTTTGCTTTATTCCCTCATGCTAACTAGCCTCGCTTGGCTCCCTGCTGAAATACTCGGCAGACATTCAGTTTAATGAAAAGCAGGAAGGACTGCCTGTTACTGTGTGCTGCTTGGATTAGTGTGTGTCTAGTCGTGTGCAATCCTGCCCCACCACTTTGGTTTCTCTGTATCCCAGGTAAACTGGGATATGTATTTTTGCTTTTACACACACACACACACACACACACACACACACACACGCGCCATCTTTTCAATTTCATCTCACACTTTGGCCGCCATTCCAGTGGTTTGATCCTTTCAACTAGCAGACCGTTTGTCCCCTATGTTGTTTGCGGTCACTGTTAATGTCCCATGTCGTCTTCATGTTATTTCTGTCTGTCCCTTCCATCTTTGCCATCTCCTGTACATCCCCCCGAGGGACAACCTTTATGTCCTGCGTTTTGGACACCAGAACTGCGCTCGGATGCTCTTCCTATAGGGATCCGATTTCGTATTCCAATGATGTTCCCCGGTATTCTACTCCTGCTATCTCACCTCCCACACGCTGTCTCACCCAACATCTAACTCGCCGCCGCAACCGCTTGGCGGGCTGCCGAGTGCAGAGCTACTGATGTCTCCTCCAGGAGTTTTCTGACTCGGGCTGAGCGGAAAAAAAAAAAAAACGGAGAAAAAAAAAAACGAGTGCTTTTTCTTCAACATGGGTTGAAGGGAAGCCCTCCAGCTGTCGACCTCTCAGAGTCAAACAGGGGTGTTGATGATGAGCACAGCCGCGCTGGTGTGTTTGTTCCCAGTGATTGTGGGTCATTAGCGGCGTCTCTTTGTGTGGGTCGCATCTGCTCATTAGTTGTAGTCTGCCGTGTCTGATTGCAACGTGAAATGTGTAAAGTTAAATAGATACAATTGCGGCTTCATCCTTCAAACATCACCTGAAGATAATCCGATCCAGCTCGCTTGCTCGCTCGCTCGCTCGATGCTCAGTGTATCATAACCAGTCGATAAGATGAATAAGAACCATAAACTTGGGTGAGGTGGGTGGGGTAGGACACAGCTGAGACACACGCGTGCACACACACACACACACACACATGCACACACACACACACACACACACACATACACACACACACACACACACACACACAAGCGCACACACACACACACACACAGACACGCACGCACACACACACACACACACACACACACACAAGCACACACACACACACACGCACAAGCACACACACACACACACACACACACACACACACACGCACAAGCACACACACACACACATACACACGCCTAGATTCACATGCCGTTGCGAGGTGTGTTCTTGAGCACTAGTTCAAACTCTGCGATCAGCCACGGCTCAGAAACCTTCTGGCTTGTTGAAAGCCATCTTGGCCCCTCTTCTGTGGCGAGGAGACCGGGGGGGGTTCAAGCGCGCACTTAAAGTGCTCGACCCGGGATGCACTCCGCGCACTGCACTACACTTTCCGGCACATTCGCGAGACGGTACATTCGCGAGACGGTAAGACACCTGCCTTACACAACAAAACAAAAGAGTGTGATGAAAAACCTTACCCTGTGCTGGCTGGCAGACAGCTGGGTGTGGAGCTATACCTCACTGCTTCTTTCATGTGGGCAGAAAGGGAGACAAAGAGTGCAGTGATGGTTGGATCCCATGTTACATTTCATGGCGATCATCATTTCTGGCGGTGCCACTCTAGTTTATGGCTGTGGGGACTGGAGTTAGCCATCTGCTGCCGACCACTGCATTCCTTGCTGGTGGTTAAAGCATTTCATATTTTATGTTATAAAGCGGCTACTGGTTTTGCTTTGTTTCCATATACTGCTGGAAGCCAAGCCATACATGTATGCTGTTATAATCATGCGTGGAAAAATCTAAACGCAAATAGAAAAAAAATGTAGGCATTGAAACCTTGTGACTGAATTGTACCCAGCAGAGAAAGCACAATACTGCTGATTGTTCTGGTGCGGGTGTGTTAGAACCATCGCAGTAGGTACCTTAGGTTAAAGATTAGCAGTTACCATGGCACCCACTCCCAGCCACAAACATAGCAGTAGGGGCTCCATCGCGAGTCGCTGATGGCAACATCTATGTTGATAAGAAGCAATTACCCACTGATGGAGTTAGCAACTTGTTGCCCTGAGGTGCTGGGCCTGGTGCGTGGGTGCTGGGGCCTAGGTGCTGGGGCCTGGGTCCTGGGGCCTGGGTCCTGGGGCCTGGGTGCTGGGCCTGGGGCCTGGGTGCTGGGCCTGGGTGCTGGGTCCTGGGTGCTGGGTCCTGGGTGCTGGGGCCTAGGTCCTGGGTCCTGGATGCTGGGTGCTGGGCTTGGGGCCTGGGTCCTGGGTGCTGGGCTTGGGGCCTGGGTCCTGGGTGCTGGGCCTGGGGCCTGGGTGCTGGGCCTGGGTGCTGGGTCCTGGGTGCTGGGGCCTGGGTACTGGGTGCTGGGCCTGGGTGCTGGGCCTGGGGCTTGGGGCCTGGGTCCTGGGTGCTGGGTGCTGGGCCTGGGGCCTGGGTGCTGGGTCCTGGGTGGTGGGCCTGGTGCCTGGGTCCGGGGTCCTAGGTGCTGGGGCCTAGGTCCTGGGTCCTGGATGCTGGGGCCTGGGTGCTGGGCCTGGGGCTTGGGGCCTGGGTCCTGGGTGCTGGGTCCTAGGTCCTAGGCATGCCAACACCCACGGAGGCTTGTACATATACGCATGCTTGCGGTAAAGCCTCAGGGTTCTGAGTGCCTGCAGTCCCTGAAGCTCTTTGCAGCAGACTTCTGAAGGTGACGGCCCACCGTGTGGTCCTTTCCCTGCTGAGACACCAAACGCCAGCAGAGAACCGTAATAAGTGGCCTTAATATAACATGAAATGGCTGGATCGATGGAGGCAGAATCCCACACCGTGGGGGGGGGGGTGGTGGGGCGGGCAGGTCTATCCAACAGAGTGCTCCGCGGGTCCGCGTTGCTCTTTTACAAGGAAGAGGCCCCGAGACGGGCCGGTACCCCCACGCCCCGCCCTCCTCTCGTTACGATGCCGAGCCTGACCAGTGAACTCCCCTTAACAAGATGAATCACCCCCCCGCTGCGTTCTGGCCAATCCAGCAAAGTGGGTAAATGATTTGTTTGGAGGAGATAGAAGTGATTCTTAGCATTTAGCTTTTCTGGTAACGGCTCTGGCTTTTCTCTTAACAAGATTGTTGGCTTATTATCTGCATGGCTGCAACCTAATGCAATTTAATCACTCTGGCGGGCAGTTGAAATTAAAAAACACAGGGTGGTGTGAATTATACATATGCAGCAAGAAGTGCAATTTCTGTTTATATTTTATTTGTCTGGATGCTTTCTGTTTGGAATAAGAAGTGTGTGTGTGTGTGTGTGTGTGTGTGTGTGTGTGTGTGTGTGTGTGTGTGTGTGTGTGTGTGTGTCTGTCTGTGTGCGTGTATGCGTGCGCGTGTGTGTGTGCGTGTGCGTGCGTGAGTGCGTGTGCACTGCCTAGCAGGGGTAAACAATGAATATTATATGGCTGAAAGGGAGGATATTCAACAGGACTGCAGTGTTTGAAGTAAGAGGAAAATATTGTTTTATGTTTTCATAGACTTGTAGTGAGGCACGGAAACAGTGGCGGCGAGGGGAAAAAAACCTGTCAGGTTTTCTTTTTCTGTTCCATGTGAAACAGCTTGGAAGGAGTGGCTTGAACTGCAGTCTTCATTCCAATTAAAGAACAATACCATCACCAGGAAGGAGAGGTGTAGATATACAAATAATACATGGAGGTGTCTTCTTCTCCCCCTCGAGCCTCAGGTTGCGGGTTTGTCTCTCCGTAGACGTTCTCCTGGAGGTCATGGATCAGACTCTCAGAGACTTGACTTTCTCCAGGGAAGCTCCCGGTTTAGTGCCGGGAGCATCGGGGATCAAACCCGGAACCCTTTTGGCCTGCGGTCGAACCAACCCCGGCCTCTTCCCGGCCTACTTTGTTTAACTCACATCACTCAGTGTTCTCCACCTCTTTTCCCCGTATTTAGCTTTTTTTTGTTGTTGTTGCTGATTCGAGCTGTGGTCGAGAAGTCCTCGTCTCTGCCCAGGGGGTGCTGATGTTGGGAGGCGTGTGTGTGTGTTTTTCTCAAAAAAGATGAAAGAATCTCTTACTCTGCATCTTTTACGCATTCTCTTCCAGCTTGTGTTCTCCTGGCGTTCTCCGCCCTCCTTCTACGCCTACTTCTGTTGCTCTCCGTCATCACATTTCTTTCTTTCTTCGGCTGAGTGTCTCGTGTTCTGCTTGTCTCTTCGTTCCCCTCCCTCCCTTCCTGCCTCTCGGCCAATGGGAGCTGCACCACGGCGCCGTGATTACGGTCTTGATAGCGTTGCGCAAAATGGCTGCCCACGTGATCGATGAAATGGCCGCATTCAAAGCGAATCCAAACACGGAATCGTTGACTTTGCCACTGTGAATCGGCTCACAAGAGTTTGTAATTGCTTAACTTGCAAACTTAGCTGAACTCTGTCTGTCATGGGTACACACACACACACACACACACACACACACACACACACACACACACACACACAGACACACACACACACAGCACACACACACACACACAGCACACGCACACAGCATGCACACACACAGGTTATTTACATATATATTGTTAAGTAAACACGAGTAGTTGTTCTAATCTCCTTTCGTCTCTCTGTTTTCTCCCCCCGGTGCTGTAACCTCTCCGAACGGGTCCATATATGAAGGTAAGAACTCCTACCTCTGTATGCATGGCGTCAGTGTGTTGGCACGAGCCCTCTGGATAATTACTTTATGGGGGAGGAGGTGGGGGAGTAATTAGCAAAACTCTCAAATTGGGAAAGTAGGCAAAACAAGCTTGTGAGGAGGGTTAAAGGAAACGAATGAACTTTCAGAAGAAAGTAGCGCTTCCACACACTACTTGCTTTGGACCTTTTGGCTTTGTGTTGCAAATGTTGTTGCCTTTGCCATGAAATGTAGAGACGGGCGATGAAATCATCAGTCATTTAACTAATTGATTACTGTGATACAGCTTGACAATGTGTTGGATTTTTTTGTTCATCACATCATCGTCTTAATAGTATGTGTAGAAAACTGATCCTGAATGTATGGCCCAACATGGCAGAGATGACAAGTGCTCAAAAGAGTCCTTCACCTAAAGCAGTCATATATGCCATAGCAACTGATTCAGTACTAACTATGTGGAATCACGGTTACAATAAGGGGTTAAGGAAGTCAGGCTGAGAGGGCTGAAGATTCAACCCTGAACAAAGAGAACTGAAAGCAAATGAAAGTGCGAACACAATTACATACAAATAGTAATGAGGAATGGGCACACATTGTACAATAAGCTAGTAAATACATATTTCTGGAAAGACTGCATTTTAGTTTATGCTTTCAAGGTTATGGTTAGTTATATCGGAATGGATTTTCTGTATTTGTGTCTTTTTTCTTTCTTCGATTGTTGTATAACTTCTGAATCATATATATAGCCTGCCAGAGCGTGCTGTTGTAAAGCAAGAAATCATTTGAATCTAAATTTTTCATCCCCGAGTAATCCTATGTTGCCCCGCACCTTAAAAGTACTTTTGGTAGCCTGTGGCTCAGGGCTGGAGGGGAATAGCCCTTCAGTTTTTCTCCACACTTTCCTGTTGATTCCACTCATTGCATTGAGAAGCAGATTGCGCGACCTGTCAAGGGAGCTCCGACTCCGACCGTCTGTCAGTGCTGCCTCACCCAAACAATCGCACCTTATTGATTGCATAAATATTTCGATTGCCCCTCGTATTTTTTTTCTTTTTCTTTTTCTTTCAGGAATAACAAAACAAATTGAAAAAAAAAAAAAAAAAGACGGGAAACATTGAACTTTCGTGCAACTCGCCACGTGTATTGCACCAAACTTTTTATCCAAACCGAAGCAGTCAGTCCCCGAGCAATAATGGATCCTCTTCAGCCCGGCTTCATGTTTTTTTAGTGTTCCACTGTTGTTCCTCGGAGCGCGTTGATGAAAGAGCGGCGGGCCGTGCCCACACGTCGTCGACGGGAGTGGGAAGGGATCCTTCACATGTGCGCCTGCCATGTTGGTGTAATAACATGGCCCACATGTTCTCGTTGTACTGCCCACACACACACACGTGCAAGCAGTGTGGTTACCCAGGGCTCATTCCCCTTCTGCTCTCTCTCTCCCCTTCTGCTCTCTCTCTCTCTCTCTCTCTCTCTCTCTCTCTCTCTCTCTCTCTCTCTCTCTCTCTCTCTCTCTCTCTCTCTCTCTTTCTCTCCCTCTCTTTCTTCTTCTTCTCGGGTCTCCTCTCCTCTCTCCTCCTCTCTCCCCGGATCTCCTCTGATATGTTCTCCTTGCTCCCTTTCTCGTTGCTCCCTGGGTCTCCTCTCCGAGCGTCTCCTGTGCTCCTCCGGTGTTCTCGTCTGTGTTGATCTCCTCTCGTTGACCTCTCCTCTCAATGCCTCTTGCTGACCTCTCGTTGACCTCTTCTCTCAATGCCTCTCGCTGTGACCTCTCCTCTCGCTGACCTCTCCTCGCTTGCTCCCGTCTCCTCTTCCCCCTCGCTCCTCTCCCGTGTTCTCCGCCCCCCCCCCCCCCCCGAGCAAGGCTGCAGGCCCGGAGAGCCTTGACTCTGCTGGCGCCGTGTGCCCCGCCGTGAGCTCAGAGCCCCGCGGCCGAGCGCGGCCTTGTGACCTCGGCCTGCACTTTCACACCGACTGTTTACTGATCCGCAAAAAATTGTGTCAGAAGAGACGGAGGAACACCAGGCCGGTGGGCTCGTCTGGTTGATTTCAGATGGTTTCGCTTTTTCGTAACCTCGTTGCTCTTTGCCATTTCCAGAGCAGTGTTTGTGGATCAAGTGTCCGCCGAGAAAAACAAAGACATTAAATTCATGCTTTCAGTAATCATTTAGTTGTTTTTTTTTTCCAAGAGGAGAAAGCGTGACTTTCAATCCTTTTAGTCTGTTGTTCTCCATCCGTCCCCTGATGCAGTGCTGTCCGGCCGCGGTTCTCCGCTTCTATGGTTCTCTCGTTCTATGGTTCCCCGGTTCCGTGCCAGTGCTGAACCCCCCCAAGCTAACGGCCTGTGTGATGCGGGCTGAGAGCGAGGACGCAAAGTCTGGGGCTCCCGAGCCCCCCAGTGAAGGTCACGCGCGGGGGGGGGGGGTGGGGGGGTGGGGGCGCTGTTCGCTGTGGCGTGAACGGAGAGCCCCGTGCTCTTTTCAGTTATTTATCCATTCCTTTACTTATTCATCTCCGGTTGTAACCGCCGCCGCCGCCGCCGCCGCCGTGCACCTCCACTTCCTCCTCCTCGCCGCCACCGCCGCGCACGCCCGAATTATTCATGATGACCGCGGCCCGGTGTGACGACGCTGGTCGGAGAGGGGAGGGAGAGAGACGAAACGCGGAGGGTTCTCTACAGACGCGTTTTGTCCCGCCGTGACCTTGAGGGGGGGGGGGGTGTTAATGACGAACACGAGCCTGACCGAGGCGGTCCGCAGGGTCGTCATCGCTGTCCCCCCGCCCACCAGGAGCGCCGGCGCTGTGCTCTTCTTCTCCCCCCCACCCATCATATGTTCCCCCGTCTCCAGGGACGTAATTATCAATAATTAAGATATGGCAGACGAGTCTGCATCTGTTGCCAAAAGGCTGACGGGAGCACACACACACACACACACACACACACAACACATCAACACACCAGTGCTTAGCGCCCGGTCTCACGTACGCCCGCGCCCGCCGGCCGGGGTTGGGTGGGCGTCTGGCGCGGGGGGGGGGGGGGGGGGTGTTTAGGTGGCCTCCTCTCGGCTCCACGCTCTTCATTAACCTTTCGGCTAAGACTCTCGCGGTGGCGGGATGCGCGCGGCAAATAACGAGGCGGATTTGGGTTGAGGGTTTGACACGGCGAACTACGCCGCAGTAATTAATGTTTGTTTGCCTGCGCTCGCGTCTCCGAAGAACCAGCGCGCCTTAAATCACCCCCCCCCCCCCCCCCCCCACTCCGCACCTCCGTAGCAGCCCCACTTCGGAGACGCTCGCAGATCAGACAAGATGGCTGACATTTGAAGGCGGTTTGTTGGTAAGGGGAAAGGCGTCCGGTGTCCTCCGTATCAAAGTGGCCCGTTGCTCCTCTTCCCGCGGTGTGTCGTTACCAGACAGCGGTCTCGGGTCCGAGGCACCAGGGTCACGGCAGCCAGGCCTCAGAGTGACCTTTGTTTGACCGTGGGCATGGTCCTCCTCCTCAAGGACCCGGGTCTGTTGGGGTTGAGTTCTGACAGGGCCGTCTGGAGGATGGGATGCAGAGTTCAGTGGGTTGGGAACCACGGAAGGCATCATACCAGGATTATACCGTATTTTAGTGGCGGTCAGGTGTGCGGTAATGTATTGTCATGTCATACGTTGTCTTGAGAAGTTCTCAACAGACGCCTTCCGGAGCTGAAAGCAGCTTCTAGTTTGAGCTCAAAGGGGCTGTGGTTGGGGTTGGGGTTAGAGGTTAGGGTTAGGGTTAGAGTTTAGGGTTAGAGGTTAGGGTTGGGGTTATGTGTGGATGACTCTGAGGTGTTTTCTTTCTTTGACTTAGCGTAGCGTTTCCCAGACCGTGGCTCGGATGACATTTGAGTCTTTTTTAGTTTCTCCACTCGTGTGAGCGTGGACCTCCTCACCCAGCACCGTTAGCCTTCTCATTAAAAGGGCTAATTAATTATGAGCCCGGACCGAAGCCAAGGAGAGAGACACTGTATCAATAATTAAGCGGCATTAAAAGATTAAACCGATGATATGTGCGGTCGCTTTCCCTTTTCTATCGGCCCGCGAGAGTGGAACCAATTACGCCGTGGCGCCATGAGCCGGGGGATGAAAAGGGGGAAGCCCCGCCCACCGTTGAGCGCCACGCCGCGGCCATTCTGCCCAAAGGTTGCCGCGCTGACCTTGGCGATGGCATCGCTCATAATTAACAGTGGCAACCTTTCCTGGACTTAACCCCCTTTTGTGTTTCATAATTGATATTCTACATTTTGCTTGTCTAATGGCGACGTGGCGCAGCCGGAGGGAATAGGCCGGCGCCCGCATCCAAAGTGACAATTCTTTTTCTCGCCGCTGAATAGACAGACGGAGGACGATAATGCTCCGGCAAATATGAAGTATTAAATATTGCCGGCGTTAATGACTGCTCTTTGGGTGGCCTTTCGGAAACAAAGTGATGTTTTGTTTCCAGGTCACATCCGTCCGGAGCAACAATGGGAGAATACTGAACGACGTCGGCGCTGAGATTGTGGCCTGTCTGCGAGCGCGGTGGGGCACCGTCGGCGTGTTAATGAGCCGGGGGGGGCCAAAAGACTCGTTTAAGGACCACCGGCAAAAAAGAAAAAAATACTCTGGTGTTTGAGAAGTATGGAAGTGTTTTAACGTCGACTTTCAGGAGCCCCGGCGGCCTCTCGTTTGCGGGGCTGCACCCCAACCCCCCCCAAACGGTCGTCAAACCGTTAGTCGATCAGAAGAGGCTCAGTCGATCAAAAGAGGCTCAGTCGATCAGAAGAGGCTCAGTCCAGCCACCGAGGACACACCGTCCCCGGTCGACGCATTCAGAAAAGTATATTCTAAAGGCTCATTATCTTGCTTTTGTATAATCTGTAAAGTGTTTCTTTTATCACACTCCCTCGGCCCTGGAAGTCCGACAATTTCACGATGCCCCCCAAAAAAACGAGTATAATGACGTCAAAGAACGCAAACGGTTAGTCCACTATCAGCCTGACACGTAACTAAGACTCGACGAAGAGCACGTCTGGGCGGGGGACGGCCCTAGTAGTTTGGGAGCCGGGATTCATTGCATCTTGTGTTCCTTTTTTTTTCCCGCCGGCTCCAAGGCCACCAAGTTATGGGGCAGGAAGTACGCCCATACTTAGCAGGTGCAGGAGGCCAACAAAACCCCCCTGACAAACGGCGCGGCGCTCAGCTCCGAGGAAGCCTATTGATCAGAGAGCCTCTGGCCCGAGATTTATGTCGGCCATCTTTCTTCTGTCTGAAGGGAGGGGTGTCAAGGAGTGACAGAGTTATGGACAAGTCCTCCACTTGATTGGTGACCCCGTGTCGGGTTGGGCCCCTGACCACGCCCGTCCTGTCAACAAACACATATAACTGAAATAAATCTATATACCGGTATTTATTTATATATGTACATATCTATATATATATGAACCTGGGGTGACTCTAAAAGAGGATGCGAGCGTTGTTGTGTTGATTTCTTTGTAAGATTAAATCCTGATGATGATATTATCATCCGCCCAGCTGTGGTCGGAGCTGGGAGGCGCGGCCCTCCTGTTGCCATCGCCTTGATTAAATCGCGCATCCTTAAAGAGGCCCCCGTGCCACCGTGATGCGGAGGTAGAGAACCAAATGAAAGGTTGCCATCTCTCAGCGATGATTGCTTTATTGAAGCTGGCAGCGTTGACCGTTTTTTACCCCCCCCCCCCCCACCTTATTCCTGCTCCGTAAATGAGATCAAACCAGAAGAAGTGAGACGGCGTGCGTGTTTGGTTCACCGCGTGTGTGTGTGTGTGTCTCTCGCTCGAACAGGGGGAGGGGGGGGGGATTGGGGAGACCACCCCTCCCTCCGTCAACCCCTCTCGGCCCTCGTGAATCAATCATGGAATGAATCCCGGGAATGTTGCTGGTCATTGCGCTAATCAGGCATTGTTTCCCGGACGCACTGAGCGACATGGGGAAAGGGGAGGTGGGGGTGAAGGGTTGGGGAGAGGCCAGCCCTACAGGGTTGGGGGGAGGGAGGACGGCCCTACAGGGTTGGGGGGAGGAAGGCCAGGCCTACAGGGTTGGGGGGAGGGAGGCCCTACAGGGTTGGGGGGAGGAAGGCCCTACAGGGTTGGGGAGAGGACGGCCCTACAGGGTTGGGGAGAGGACGGCCCTACAGGGTTGGGGGGAGGGAGGCCCTACAGGGTTGGGGGGAGGGAGGCCCTACAGGGTTGGGGGGAGGGAGGCCCTACAGGGTTGGGGAGAGGACGGCCCTACAGGGTTAGGGGGATGGAGGACGGCCCTACAGGGTTGGGGGGAGGGAGGCCGGCCCTACAGGGTTGGGGGGAGGGAGGCCGGCCCTACAGGGTTGGGGGGAGGGAGGCCGGCCCTACAGGGTTGGGGGGAGGGAGGCCAGCCCTACAGGGTTGGGGGGAGGACGGCCCTACAGGGTTGGGGAGAGGGAGGCCCTACAGGGTTGGGGGGAGGGAGGCCGGCCCTACAGGGTTGGGGAGAGGACGGCCCTACAGGGTTGGGGGGAGGACGGCCCTACAGGGTTGGCGGGAGGACGGCCCTACAGGGTTGGGGGGAGGGAGGCCCTACAGGGTTGGGGAGAGGACGGCCCTACAGGGTTGGGGGGAGGGAGGCCCTACAGGGTTGGGGGGAGGGAGGCCCTACAGGGTTGGGGAGAGGACGGCCCTACAGGGTTGGGGGGAGGGAGGCCCTACAGGGTTGGGGAGAGGACGGCCCTACAGGGTTGGGGGGAGGGAGGCCCTACAGGGTTGGGGGGATGGAGGCCCTACAGGGTTGGGGGGAGGACGGCCCTACAGGGTTGGGGAGAGGGAGGCCCTACAGGGTTGGGGGGAGGGAGGCCGGCCCTACAGGGTTGGGGAGAGGGAGGCCCTACAGGGTTGGGGGGAGGGAGGCCCTACAGGGTTGGGGAGAGAACGGCACTACAGGGTTGGGGGGAGGACGGCCCTACAGGGTTGGCGGGAGGACGGCCCTACAGGGTTGGGGGGAGGGAGGACTGCCCTACAGGGTTAGGGGGAGGGAGGGCGGCCCTACAGGGTTGGGGGGAGGGAGGACGGCCCTACAGGTTTGGGGGGAGGACGGCCCTACAGGGTTGGGGGGAGAGGGAGGACGGCCCTACAGGGTTGGCGGGAGG
>JAXIVH010000984.1:27500-35520 GCA_036785325.1 Urophycis tenuis
GCGTTGACAACCTTAATGGATGTGCTGGCCCACGTCTTCCCCATACAGCCATGCATAATTCACCGCCGCCTTGAACTTTTTATGAAGTGGAAAAGAGAGAGCAGCGCCGCCGTCCTTTTGTCAACAAGCTCTGCGCTCGCCCCGTCACTCCTCCGGCTCCCCGCGTTTGTTGCCGTCCGCGCGCCGTTGCGAAAGGTCAAAGGGCAGCGCCGGCCGGGGCAGGAGAGCCCCTGTGCTCACGGTAACAACTTCCTTGGGTTTGTAATGTTTTTTTTTTTTTTTTTTTTTTTTTTGTTCTTCACCCAAGCTGCCCTGCCGTGGTGAGTACTGAGAAGGGGGTTGTCTCCTCTCTCTCCTCTCTCTCTCTCTCTCTCTCTCTCTCTCTTTCCTCTCTCTCTCTCTCTCTCTCTTCTCTCTCTCTCTCTCTCTCTCTCTCTCTCTCTCTCTCTCTTTCTTTCTCTCTCTCTCCCTGGCCTCCTGCCTCTCGCTCCCTTCCCTCCCCTGGATGCTTTCATAGCTTTTATATTTCCTCAGGGTCCAGCCGTTGTGGTCGGCCATCGCCACAGCTGAAGAGGAAATACAGAACTAACCTTGCCTGTTTTTTTTTTCGCCCCAGCATCTGACCTTCTCCTTAGCGTTCTGCTCGCGGAATCCGTGCTCGCCACATACATAATGTATCTATAATGCTGGTAGCCGCGGTTATATTGCATCCCGTATCTTCTCAATAACAGAGTCATTCCTCATGCCTGGGATGGCAGGGATGTGTTCTCCACATGTACGACACCATATGGCAGCAGGCAGCCACGCCGCGCCTCTCGGCCAACCAGCGCGCTCCGCGTTCCTTCCGCCTCCTCTGGTAGCTGGGGCAGCCGCGGCCTACTGGTTAGGGCTTTGGGCTTCTAACCGGAGGGTTGCCAGTTCGAACCCTGACAAGTACGAACGGCTGAAGTGCCCTTGAGCAAGGCACCTAACCCCTCACTGCTCCCCGAGCGCCGCTGATTCGGGTTTACTGTGTGCTTCACCTCACTGTGTGGTGAGTGTGTTTCACTAATTGACGATTGTCTTAAATGAAGAGAGAGAGACCAAATTTCCCTCACGGGATCAAAAGAGTAATTCTTCTTCTTTCTGTGCGCTGGCTGCAGATCTTTGTTTGGTCAACCTCATGGCACTTCCTGTCCAGTGTGTGGGTGACGTTGTCTCGGGGGGGGGGGGGGGGGGGGTAGAGTCACCTTCCGAGACCACGGAAGGAAAAAGGTCCGTTCTTTCGGAGCGCGCAGAGATGGGGCGTGGCGTGTTCTTCAGCCGCTGGAGGAGAGAACCCACCCGGTGGCTCGGTTCCCCTAACCTGGTCAGGGTGTTATTGCATCCTCCACTCCTCAAAGCGTGAGCGGTGGTGTTGCGCCGTCACAAGCCCGCCGCCAAATGCACCGCAGGCGCCAATCAAAGTGTCACCTGATTGTCTGCTAACGTCTGAGGCCTCCTCCGTGTCGCCCGAGCGCCAAAAACAAACCACAACCACAACAACAACGACGACAACAAAGGCTCTCATTTTGAGTCTCTCCAGCCCAAAGCTCGGCAGCTCCACTTCTTAAGCATTCTCTCTGAAACCCCCCCCCCACACCGTCTCCAAGGACGTCACAAACTGCAACCAACAAAGCAAGCTTCTGTGAATATTTATTATGTATAGGGGCTTCCTCCTTATAGCTGTTCTGTTGGGGTGCGTGGGTGAGGAGCGTGATGGATAAGAGTTGCAGCGTTGGCACATTCGCCGAGCGCGCGCGAGAGACAAAGTGCGCCCGGCGTGAGAAGAGGAGCCGGCCGCGTTCCCTCTGCGTTTTGGGCTCGACGGGGGAGTGGGGGATGGGGGGGGGGGGCTGGGCGCCGCTCAACGATTGGTTCCCAGCGCGTAGGAGCTTCCGGCCGCATCGCCTCGACCGTTGCAGCAAATGGCGCGTCGGGTTGCAGCAGTAAGTGGGCCGCTAACCGCTTTACGCGCGCCATAATGCGTCCGGCCCCCGCTCGCCCCCCCCCCCCCCGGCACATTAGACCCCGCGCCGTACGGACGCCAAACAATAACCTGTTTATGTTGCATCCTTCTTATTGCGTGTCGGCGCGGCCCAGGGATTGTTGTGGCTGGCGTGATGGAGTCCATCCCCCTCCCCCCCACACCCTGGGCCCACGCCCCCCCCCCGGCGAGAGGAAGGCGGGGGGACGCCGTGGGTCTGGAAACCCTCATTTTTGGGGAAATGCGTGGCTCATGTGTACGTTTCCAAAAGCTACTCACTGCCCGGCGCTCCGCCCGCACTCAGGATCCAAATTCTGGCATGCGACAGCGGCGTCCATTTTGTCCCAGCGGTTCCACAGGGGAGGCCGGGGGTTTGTGGGGTCCTCAGACCCCCCCAAACCGGTGACATGGCTCGTTGTGTCGGCGTGAGGAGCCCGTGTTTCTGTTTTCCTTGGCTGGGAGAGAATCAGAGAATCCGTCTGAACCTACGGCTGTTTGCTCAATGGCTGCTATGCTTTTATCCCATCGCCTATTGAGGTGTTCACTTTTTATTTTATTTTTTAAACTTTTGTTTACTTTAGTGTAATACTGTAGATAGATGGTAGCCGTGGGTGTGCTCCACACACAGGCACACGCACATGCACACACACACACACACACACACACACACACACACGCATTTGTGTCTTTTTCTTGTTCCCGGTTGGTGCTATGGGGTGTACACACATCTTAGTGTCGGTGTGTTGTGTGTGTGTGTGTGTGTGTGTTGTGTGTGTTTGTGTGTGTGTGTGCGTGTGCGTGTGTCTGTGTCTGTGTCCGTGTCTGTGTCTGTGCGTGTGCGTGTGTGTGTGTGTGTGTGTCTGCGGCGCGGGGGAGGCAGGGGAGGCGAGGTCGGATAAGGAAGCGGCGTCCTGGTTCCTGTGGCTGTCGTGCAGCCGCATTAGGCCCCAGCAGGGGGGCCGCATCAGACTGCCAGGTGCATTATGGATGCTTTGACGCGTGTGTGTGTGTGTGTGCGCGTGTGTGTGTGTGTGTGTGTGTGTTTATGCGGGAAGAAGAAGGAGACGGACAAAGAGAGACAGAGAGAGCGATGATGAGACTCAGATTCGGAGATACGGGATGAATAAAGCGGGGGAGATAAGGAGAGAATGAGAGCATTTGTTTGAGGCGGTTATCAGAGGACACTGTGATCATGCAGGGGAGGTGGCGTGTGTGTGTGGGAACCCACTTCCCTCAACAGCGGGGTCTGTGTGTGTGTGCGTGCGTGCGTGCGTGCGTGTGTGTCTGTGTCTGTGTGTGTGTGTGTGCGTGGGACAAGACTTCCAGCAGTGGTGGAAGGACCCAACACTGCAATTTTTTCCGAAGTCTCATAAATCCTTGTGCCATGTTAGCGAATTCAGAGCAGACACACACAGACACATACTCATACACACACACACACACACACACACACACACACACAGACATGAAGGCACACACACACACTCACACACAGACACACACACACACACACACTCATACACACACACACACACACACACACACACACACACACACACACACACACACACACACACACACATGCAGGGACTCACACTTACCAAACACATTTCCACGTTGTCTGTTGTAAATCATCTTTATGATCCGAACAACAGCCACCCCGTGCCACGGGTTTTATCACCAGCGCTGTTCAACTCTGATCTCCTCCTCCTGACTGGAAAACACAAGACACAAGACTGTGTGTGTGTGTGTGTGTGTTGGGGCGCCAGTGGGGCCGCTGGTCCTCCTGAGTCACCCATCACTCGATACGAGGGCGGGCAGAGAGTGACCGAGTGTGCTGTGATTGCAGTCTAATGGAGCTCCGTGGCTTCTCGGGCTTCACGTCCATGGAGACGCGCTGCAGAAAGAAGGATTCAATAACAATGCAAGCATGAGCAGTGACGCACAAAAGAGCAACCTGAAGTGGCGGTGTAATGTAGACGTGTTTTAGATATATTCATGTCTGCTTGTGATTCATCAGGCTCTTCCTCCTATGCTTTAATCAAGCTGGTCACAGCAAATACAGTGAGAGAGAGAGAGAGAGAGAGAGAGAGAGAGAGAGAGAGAGAGAGAGAGAGAGAGAGAGAGAAGAGAGAGAGAGGAGGGAGGGAGGGGGAGAGAGAGAGAGAGAGAGAGAGAGAGAGAGAGAGAGAGAGAGAGAGAGAGAGAGAGAGAGAGAGAGAGAGAGAGTGCAAATGGATTAAGTGGGATGGTATCAGGAGCTGTTAAAACGGAGCTGGATTCTAATGCTTTGGAGGAGAGAGGAGGGGAGGAGATTGGTGGGGAGGAGGGGAGGGGAGGAGGGGAAGGGGAACCGAGGACCGGTTTATTGAGCACTAGAAAAGAATGAAGACACAGCGGCAGATGACACGTTTGTAATCATTCAATAAATACTTCCTCCAGCTTGTTCCAGCATTTACTGGTAGCCTCTTCATGGATTCACATCCAGAGACCCTTAAGGTCAGAGGTCAAGCCCTTGCCGAGGTGATGTGCTTTTGTTAAAACACACAGGTTAGAGTCAGGGTTAAACAACGCTGACGGGTCAGAACAGTCCGAGTGTGTTCTTGGTATCTGGTGTATTTTTTTGTCTTTTTTTGCCAGAATATTTTTATTGTAATTACAGTACATGACATTTACTAATTTTTTAATAATGGATTTCAGTATTAACTGATTTAGCTTTTATCAATAGAAAATTACAGTAAGTGCATTCAACCATGAAAATCCAACCCAGAAATCATCCAGAATCATATGACAACATCAAATTCATCAAAAATTCTGTCAGACGCTGCTTTTACAAGCAAGAGGGAGAGTACGTTCCTGGGAGGGTTGTTTTAGTGGCCGAGACACAGTCTGACCAGATGAGTTCCAGAGCTCAGGAGCTTGGATCTTGGGTCTTTGTGGTCCTGGTCTCAGTGTGTGGAGGACCGTGGTGCAGGAGAACCACGGGGAGGTCTTTGTGGTCCTGGTCTCAGGGTGTGGAGTACTGTGGTGCAGGAGAACCATGGGGAGGTCTGTGTGGTCCTGGGTCTCAGGGTGTGGAGAACCACGGTGCAGGAGAACCATGGGGAGGTCTTTGTGGTCCTGGTCTCAAGGTGTGGAGGACCACGGTGCAGGAGAACCACGGGGAGGTCTTTGTGTCCTGGTCTCAGGGTGTGGAGAACCACGGTGCAGGAGAACCATGGGGAGGTCTTTGTGGTCCTGGTCTCAGGGTGTGGAGGACCGTGGTGCAGGAGAAACCACGGGGAGGTCTGTGTGGTCCTGGTCTCAGGGTGGACCCGGGATGGCCTTCTGGTTGAGGAACGGGCGTGTCCTCCTGATGTTGCGCAGCGTGAATCTGCAGCAGCGCCACAGCGATGTTGGCAGCAAAGGACAGCCGGTCATCCGCTGTCACGCCCAGGCTCCTTGTCCTCAGGGCCACATAGTCGTCAGTATGGACGGCGGACCCCATCCCTGAAGGATGAGCAGCTCAATCTTGTCCAGGCTGGTGCGGCGGCGGCATCCATCGGCTAAACCAGAACCAAAGTCTTTCATCTGGGCTGTCTCGCCAGAAATGTGGGCGGACGCCCGGTACGCGGTCAGGGTGAGGATTTTCACTTTGTTGTTTGTTCGTTTTGTAATACTTCCCTATTAAAAAGTTTCTGCTCTGTGAGAATGACTTCAAAGCAAATTAATTGCCACCCACATTTCTGGAACCCACCCGTTGTGATGAAGATGACCGGACTTTTAATGGTGGTCAACCCAGCGACGATGATGTCGGCACAAACGTAATCATAAATAACCACCGGTGGTTAGGGGGGCCACATAGGTCAGCGCCTCAGAGACATTCCATGATGTGTATTCCAACACATCACCTCGTATGCAGCGTAAACATGACTTGCACTCATGAACATGAGCGCGCTCATCTTCAGGGAATATGCACCCTTTTGGTGAGGACATAGAGAGGCGTGATGGCGGAGCATTTGATTAAGGGGTTTTTCACACACTATGATGCACCAGCCCTTAGGGGTTGTAAAATACTCTCAGCAGAGGAAACTTTCTGGGTCCCTATGCTTGCACACGTGGGTCTGTTTCGGTTGAGTATTGTTTTGTCGCAGCTGTATATACATTGTCTGTACACTCCACCCTCTGGTCTCACTGGAGCTCTCATTGAGCCGGCTACATCATGGCGTCCTCGTCTAAACAGCAGTGTTTCAAAGTAAATGTACTGTAAGTCCTTTGGATAAATAAGGGCCCAGGTCAACCTTGACGCTATCATGAGACCACCCATGTTCCAACCCTCAGGTAGCTACAGTGCAGCGTAAACAGACTGGACCGGGCCTCCCTCCCACACAGTCAAACCACATGTTACCAGGCTGGTCCAGACTCCTATGGCTCACCTCTGTCTTTCCTCATTCAACCCCTTTGCCCCTCTCCCTTCCTGAGCCCCTGCTGCCGGGCCACAGAAACCCTGTAGCAATGTAAAGACATCACAATATGAATATTGTGTATATATTTCACCTATTCAATAAAGTCCTTGTTTGTGTGAAGACTTGGCCAGGCTGGCAGGCTCACTAGGTCGATCAATACAATTTCATGTGTTAGCACCATGATGTCCTGTGTCACCACTATGATGTCCCGTGTAAGCACTATGATGTCACGTGTAAGCACTATGTCATGTGTCACCACTATGATGTCATGTGTAAGCACTATGATGTCATGTGTCACCACCATGATGTCATGTGTCACCATTATGATGTTATGTGTCACCACCATGATGTCATGTGTCACCGCTATGTCATGGTGTAAGCACCATGATGTCATGTGTCACCACTATGATGTCATGTGTCACCACCATGATGTCATGTGTCACCACTATGTCATATGTAAGCACGATGATGTCATGTGTCACCACTATGATGTCATGTGTCACCACCATGCTGTCATGTGTCACCACTATGATGTCATGTGTCGCCACCATGATGTCATGTGCCACCACCATGATATCATGTGCCACCACCATGATGTCATGTGCCACCACCATGATGTCATGTGTCACCACGATGACGTCATGTGTAATCACCTGGATCCCTCACCCACCTCATCTTTTGACGTTTCTTCTCTCTGCCCTTTGCTCCCTTGTTAGCGCGTGTCCAGGTCCGCTGAGCCCCATTCGCAGCCATTTAATCAGGGTGATTATCTTACAACTAGTGTCTAAATTATGTATGCCTTCCAGAACCACAACCTGGCCATTTACAAGCATTCTGTGTGTGTGTGTGTGTGTGTGTGTGTGTGTGTGTGTGTGTGTGTGTGTGTGTGTGTGTGTGTGTGTGTGTGTGCTACAAAACCACTGACCACAGCAGTCAGCCCTGGCTGGAAACCATTTAATTGGCCACTAGAAAACAGAACCAATAACTGACATCTCATCAGTCGGTGTAAATGAATCTTCGGTGAGTGGAGACATTGCTAGAATAAGGATGCGGGTGGGGGAGGGGGGGGGGGGGGGGGGGGGGGGGTTCAATGACAAAACAATCTCTGTGCTCAAAGAGGACCAACTCTATCTGCTCAATTTCCGTTAGATCTGGTGAGAGTTTGTGTGTGTGTGCGTGTGTGTGTGCGTGTGTGTGTGTGTGTGTGTGTGTGTGTGTGGAGTGAGAGAGGGGGTGTATCTAGATGTGTATGTGTCTTCCTATATCTCATTTCCTGCCTACCTGTGGTGGACAGAATTGCATCCTGTTATGATGGATTCACACAAAATGGGGACACTTTCACTGCCCCCCCCCCCCCGCCCCCCACTCGCTTTATACCACTCTTACACTCTCGCACTCTCTCATTTTCTTACTCTTAAATTACATGTAAATATAGGTACACACTCGGCCACAGCCTTGAAAACATCCTCCCATCATGCTTTGCCATACAATACCTCGCCGTGTGTTCACATGGACTCTATGCGGCGTTCCGGAACTCAACAGGGCCACCACGTCCTACAGGGGCGACAGC
>JAXIVH010000985.1:0-2500 GCA_036785325.1 Urophycis tenuis
ATGTTTAATCATATGTTGGGGAAACACTTTCAATGGAATAAATGCAATAAATCTAATAAAATATTTCACAGTTAATTCATCAATATATATTAATTCCTCACAGTCCATCACTACAACCCCTTTGAACCAAAATGGAGAACAGAACCATCCCCAAATGATAACCACTATCCTCCTCTGTGAAGCCTTAATAATATATAAGTGTGGACAAGTACCTATCTATATCTATCTATCTATCTATCTATCTATCTAACTACATCGATCTACATAAATCTTTATCCTTCTATCTATCGTCCTCTCTAGCCTGCTCTCTGGCTTTCTCTCTACCCCTCTCTCTCTACCCCTCTCTCTACCCCTCTCTCTCTACCCCTCTCTCTACCCTTCTCTCATCTATCCTCCTCACTCGCTCCACTTCAGGGTAAGCACCGAGAGCAGCAGAGGGAAGATCTCTTTCAGAGCACTCCCGGGAGCTCCCTTGAAGCATCGCCCACACACACTCCGGGCTCCCCAGGGTGCGTCTCACGTCCCCCCGACAATGAGCCTCTGGATGATTCGGCCAAACATGAATGGGTCCATTCACCGGGCTCAATGGAGTCCCCTTGGCTTCAGTGTACAGCCCCGATACCACCCTGGCGACACTGGGAAAAAAAAACAATACTCGTGCCGCAGCCGTGGCGTCGGCCACATTTGCCCGGACGGCTGACAAAAGCAGGGCGCGACAATAACTCCAATCCGTCCCTGAAATCGTCCGCGAGAAAAGAAGCAGAGGAGGACAAACGGCCCAGAGGAAGGGTGAAGGGAGACGCTCACACACACACACACACAGAGTGGCGGCGTTAAGCGAGTTAGGCGACAATAGGCAAATCATAGGGGCGTGCTTTAGCTACAATGGCATGCCGCTGTTATTCCTGAGCACACATTACTAGTGTGTCAATCAGCCCCCCCGCCTCACCACCACCACACCACCACCTCCACCTTCACACCCCCGTCCACCCAAGGGGGTATTATCTGAAGCAGGGTGCGTTGGAACGCGTCGCCAAGTGGATAAATACCAGGAGAGGGAAGATGGTCCTCAAATTGCAGCCAAATGCAACCATCCAACACGCACGCACACACAGACACAGACAACAAACACGGGTGTTACGCGCCAGATTCGTGTCCAACAAGCTGTTGAATGTACTCAGTGTAATCCCGCATGTGTGGCTAAAAGGCTAACACATGCTAAAATGCTACACACATGGCATGCCGACACCCACGCGCTCACAGCGCAACAAGAAGGAAGCACACTGACACACCACACCGACACGTTGTAAAACAGATGCTAACAGCGTTAGACACGCCAAAAGACGTCAAACACTGTAACTCACTTTTCAAACAAGTAGCCACACACCCGAACACACACACGCACGCACACGAACACACACACACTGATGCTCACACTGATGCTCACACTAGCACACACTCAAAGACACACGCACACACACTAACACACATTGCACGCAAACAAGCTGTGACACACACTGACACGCATTATAAAACAAGACACTAACAATCATGGACAAAAGAACAAACTGCATATCACACATAAACACACAGTTACACACACTCAAACACACACACACACACACACACACACACACACACACACCACAACATTCAAACTGACACTGTCAGGGCACAGCTGTGCACACTTTCACGCACACAAAGTGCATCACACACAATACAAACACACACACACACACACACACACACACACACACACAAACACACACACAATGCTAACACATAATGACAGATGGAACAATCGTACACCACACTCACATACTGTACATACTAACACACACACAGCAAAACAATAAAATAAAACAAACTGAAACAGCAGCAGAGACTTGTTAAAGATGTCTAGGGGTACAGCGGGGGGGTGGGGGGCATGGGGAAGGGGGGGGCAGGGGGAGGAGTTGACTCCAGTGCAGTCTAGTGGACGAGAAGTCGACGACGCCCACTCAGAAGTCAATACCATGCGTGGCCAAGGAGTGTTATGGTTAATGCATGATGGTAGCCAGGCACTGTGGGGGGAGGGGGGGGGGGGGCAAGAGAGAGGCACCTCGTTACGCCATGCATTCTTTCATTAGCTCTCTCTCTCTCTCCTCTCTCTCTCTCTCTCTCTCATCTCTCTCTCTCTCTCTCTCTCTCTCTCTCTCTCTCTCTCTCTCCCATATGTGTCAGTCATCCAAACCTGAACCAGGCCGTGGTCGCTAGTCTTGTTTGGTAGTGTGGTAGGCCTGGTGCTCATCATAGCCCCGTTCGGCCATTACCTTGGTGCTTGTGGCCTTGTGGCATCGTGCTAGCCTTGTAGCTTGTTAGCTCATTGCTGGGCGTTAGTGGCCTGGTGCTACCCTTTTAACCTGTTACTCATAGCCCGCGTCGCTGTTTGCCTGGTGCTAGCCTGGTGCTCATAGCCTGGTGATTGCGGACTGTTGCTTTGTAGCGCTGGTTTGCAGCC
>JAXIVH010000985.1:7500-12500 GCA_036785325.1 Urophycis tenuis
AACACACTCACACTGTATAAACACAAACACACTCACACTGTATAAACACACACACACACAATAAACACACACACACACGGTAACGCACACATGGTATAAACACACTCACACCATATAAATACACACACACACACACACACACAGTATAAATACACACATGGTATAACCACAAGCACACACATTGTATATAAACAGGATGCCATGTGATCACGTATCAGTAAGCAACACACAAACTCTCACACACACAAACACACACACACACAGAGGATATGGGAAATAGTATGAAACAACAACAAAATATATGTACATATTTCTATCTGCCCGCACACACACCAGAGGGTGGATTCTTGATTGTACACACACACACACACACAACACACCAAAGACGTCTCAATGTGCACACAAACACGCACACACACAAAAACTCGAATGGAATCCCAGAAAAACAAACAAAACATATTTACTGCGACTCCTACATTGTAAATATAAATTGTTATTTAGAATTACAAAGGCGATGACAAATATGACGTATCAATATGACTCATAATTTCAGCACATAATTGTAACGTCGCTACTGAAGCCCTCCACACTCAGCCTGTTATCACAATTAAATCAGAAGAAACCATTAAAAAAGTAAGTACAAAAAAAGAAAAAATCCCAGGCTACAATCCACATTTGACTTGAGACACGCACACCATCGACACGGGGCGACAATGTGAGACGACTGGCAATGTTAAAGTTGCACGGTGACCCCTCGCCTGGACACAAGCTGCACAGACACTCACATGGACTGCACTTGAAATGATAATCCGACATAACCAGATCGTAATCTGATAAGCAACAGGACAACAGAGAAGGCAACGCAGATGAGGAGGAGAATTCAAATCTTAACTTTGAATAGGGTGTGGGAAATGTGACAAAAACAACACTGTGCTGTAAGTCTGCATTTATATTTAGCAATTTGGTCGACACCGCTAATCAAAGTGACTGTCTGGTGAGGCTGACAACATAGATATAGACATAGATATAGATAGACAAAATGACGGGTAGGTAGAGAGATAGAGAGATTGATAGATGGAGACAGACAGACAGATAGATAGATAGATAGATAGATAGATAGATAGATAGATAGATAGATAGATAGATAGATAGATAGATAGATAGATAAATATGTTATGAAAAGGATAAATAAACAATACACTATGAATCACTAAAATTACGGCGGACTCAAAGGCAAAAGGTTGAAAAATATAACTTGAATTCTAAGCTGATAACATCATGCAGAACAATTAAACATAATTAAACATAATTCTAATACAGTAAGTTTGTAATTTCTCACAAACACAATCATTAGTCATTTAGAAATTAAACAATCCTATTATTTGTCCAACCTGAGTGTTTCACACAATTTCTGTTGGTTTGTATTTCTGTGAATCTTTTTAACTTAAACACAAGCCATCACTTAGCAGTTCATATTAATGAATATTTAAATAATGTATTTAATCATTAAATCTAGGAGAGAATTGCATGAAATGTTTGGTTGGTAGTTTTTATTTTTTGAGGTTTTTGAATTGAAGAAAGACTGAAGTGTCATTGGACTGCAGAACAACAGCGTGCGTTGTAAAATGTAATATAATACCAACAGCATTTCAAAATTGTGAAGCTCTTCATAAACACACAATTTATAATTATTTTATAACCCCCAAAACAAAATACAATTTCAGGACTCTGGTGAACCTATTCAGGACCTGTGAAATGTCCATAAATAGACACTTTATAACAATTGACCACTATGACTTTTGTTATTAGCCCGCGTTGTCTCGCGTGAGGTAGACATGCGTGACAATACATTACCAGCGTGTCAATCCAGTAAATACAGGATTTACGGTAAACATGTAAATTCCTTAATTGACTAATATAAAAAGATACGTCCTGATTCACACGTGCACTTAACATGCTCATCCTCCCCAATGCGGTATGCAGAATATCAAACACTTAATTCCTAAACAAATAAATCCCCTTTAAAGTTCAGAAAATACGGTTAATAGAAATCAATGGATATGCAGAAAAAAGTTCACCTACCATAGACACTGCTGCTGCTGATCATGTCGTGCTGTGGACGGGAGAGCAGAGGAGACGCGGGGATTAATTCACTAAAAGAGGAGCCGATTCCGAATGCTTGCTATACATTACACAGAGAAACTCTCCGTTCCGCGTCTCTCTCGTGTTTCAAACCCTTTGAAACGACTCGATGAAGGACGAACTCCCGAGGATCGACTTCTCATCTAACCCTATATATGCATATCATTACCAAGTGGTGCCGGTGTGTGGTGGTGGGTATGCAGGCGACACACACACTCAACTGGTGTCGTGTGTGTGTGTGTGTGTGTGTGTGTGTGTGTGTGTGTGTGTGTGTGTGTGTGCGTGTGCGCGCGCGCGGGTGTGTGTGTGTGTGTGTGTGTGTGTGTGTGTGTGTGTGTGTGTGTGTGTGTGTGCATGCGTGCGTGTTTACGGTAGAAAAACTAGACATCTATAGGCCTATTCAAAGCGTATCGGTTGATAACGCCTAAAAAAGCAACTCAGCTCCAGCCCAAAATGCCTTTTTCCTTTTTTTGGGGTGCGATGTGACGGTGTGACATTGTATCCGTTTTGTTGACCGCCCGCGGTCAACTTGTAACCGAATCACGAGCCAAGTAGCTCCATCAACATTAACAATAAATACGAAATAAGCGCGAATTCATAGCCGCGTCTGTGCCATTCGCATTCTTTTTTGTCCGTACCTATGCAGGCTACGTGCACATGTCGCCTCGACCTACAGCCGAGGCAAAGCGCAGGTGCGCTTCTTCAAATCCCACGCCGAGACGGACCGGCGCGGATCGCTGATAACATTTCACAAAACTTGTCGAATTTCGAATTCGAATACGCGATATTCCGAGACCCCCTCCCACCACCAACCCCACCCCCGCGAAGAGAGGTTCGCGTTCGGCCGTGAAGGTCTGTGCGGTGCAGCGGTCTACAGCAGCCCTCGCTCGGCTTGACCACTCGGAACTGCGGACGTAGCGGATTCCAGAAAGCCTTTTACCTACCTTATTTTTTGCGACAGGTCGACCTCACCGGGGGCTAAAGTAGCATCGATCCTAAACGCGTGTGCTGGACGGGTGAACAGGCGTCGGTGTTAAGCGGGACTGCCGGAGATTTGAAAGCATTCCAAGTTAACGCAGGAAGCACTGACCACAGCCACTGCCATGTTGGAATTTCCAACCCCTGAACAGCTGCTTCGGAGACTGACCACAGCACATTCCCGTCTGCGCATGCGCCCCGAGGAAGTAGGTGGGGTGGGGGGTGGGGGGGTGTGGGTGGACCAAAATTCCATTCCAATTATTGCAGGGTTATTATCCGGTGGTCGCAACAGCAGACAAAAGACTCGCGAGGAAAAGTTGCCCACAGGCGCACGGCGAGGCTTTGAGGGGGGGTTTAAAGGACAGTTGTAGAAGCCCAAGAAAGATCGGTGTCGAATATGACAAACATACGAAGGCCCTACAATTATTTTCTTAACGGATGAAAGGTAATAATACTTGGCACAACATCACCCCCCCCCCCCCCCCCCCCACACACACACACACACACATCAATCCCAAACAGCAACTCCTCCGTGCTCGCGCGTGTGCGTGAGAGAATGGTTCGTGCTGCGTTTGGCTGGCGTCGGTGTGTGTGTGTGTGTGTGTGTGCCTGAGAGAGAGAGAGAGAGAGAGAGAGAGAGAGAGAGAGAGAGAGAGAGAGAGAGAGAGAGAGAGAAAGAGAGAGTGTGTGTGTGTGTGTGTGTGTGTGTGTGTGTGTGTGTGTGTGTGCATTCGTGCGCGCGCGCATGTGTGTGTGTGTGTGTGTGTGTGTGTGTGTGTGTGTGTGTGTGTGTGTGTGTGTGTGTGTGTGTGCAGCCCATCTCTCTCGCGCTCTCTCTCCGTCTCCGTGATAATTATAGCATCAATGTCGAAATTAGCAATCGGAGCCCTAATTAGAAAGAAAATGTCCCAGTTAGCGCCGTATCAAAGGACCAGCGGGGAAACCATATTTAAACAAGACATCAAAGATGTACTAACTGTCAGCGCGAGTTCATTGTTACTAATCACCCTCGAGACGGCGCGCGCGCACGCACACACACGCGCGCGCACACACACACGGACACGGTGCAATGATGATTCGCGCCATATTACTTATTTACGTATTTAGGCAGACCTGTCTGTCCGCGTTGAACATAATACTCGACATTTGATCTCCGCCGTGGAAGACAAGGCGTGCATGTGTGTATGAGCCGGGAGAACTTCAATGTGCGTTAGAAACCGGAACACACTCATACCTCTCGCGCGCGCACGTGAACACGCTCAGCCCTGTGTGGCAGGTAGTTTGATGAAGTCCATTATACCGTCGCTTGGAGGTCATTATTAGCGCATGCTCACTAATACCCCCCCATCTACCACCAGCACCATCCACCAGCACCACACACACACACACACACACACACACACACACACACACACACACACACACACACACACACACACACACACACACACACACACTCGTCCTCGAGTCGCATGTGGCCTTCTCCTCTATAGTCGGTGCTTTTGTACCAAAGCTGAGCACAAACTTCTATAGCGTCCGTCTACCCTCTAAATTTAAGCATGCACCGAGCACGCGGCAACTTCACGTCGGCCTTCGTGGGCCGCCGATTAATTAGGCCCTACCCGCACGTCTCGAGCATTCCGTAGTATTAACTATTAACTCATTAAGGCAACGACCAACGAGTAGAAACTGAAACTAATTACTAACTAACTAACTGAAACGTAAATGTTGCTAATGGTTTATTTAGTGTGGTATTTTGCCATTATTATCGGCGGGTAATTATTATGACCGTGTACCGTTTTCTAAGGCTCGTGGATGAGATGAACGTAGCAGTCGCCCTGCACCTGATCAGCAAAATGAAGGGGGAAAAAAAGGAAGCG
>JAXIVH010000985.1:17500-25000 GCA_036785325.1 Urophycis tenuis
CTTGTCTACTCTACTGGTCTGGTCTACTGGTCTGGTCCACTAGTCTTGTCTACTCTACTGGTCTGGTCTACTGGTCTGGTCCACTAGTCTTGTCTACTCTGGTCTGGTCTACTGGTCTGGTCCACTAGTCTTATCTACTCTACTGGTCTGGTCTACTGGTCTGGTCCACTAATCTTGTCTACTCTACTGGTCTGGTCTACTGGTCTGGTCCACTAGTCTTGTCTACTCTACTGGTCTGGTCTACTGGTCTTGTCTACACCATGTGTCTCTACTTTTATCTGCTCTGCTCTACTCAACAGCAGCTTCAGTCATTAATCTAGCAAGGTGATGGGCTTACAAAAAAAAAAAAAAGGCATTCAATGGGCATTGGTTATGCTAGATAAGCAGTGATTCAAGATTCATATCGCCATACAAATGCTAGACAAACATACTAATGTAAAACACACCTTTCGAGGATGTGATTAGTCAAGTGCAGTCAGAGCGTTTTTTAGGGTTTTTTAATGGTGAAGTGTTGGCCTTGTGCTGCCACTGTGAATGATGAATTATTCTCTGTTGCAGAGAATAACGTGTTCATTCTGATTTCAAATTTATGGCCTGTTTCAAGAGAAACAAGGCTATATTTTTCAAATGAATAGTGATTTTTTTGTTGGTCAGTTGGCTGCAATCTGCAACCTCACCGCTAAATCCAACATACCTCATATTTAAGAAGTTATTATTCAGTGTAAATACACTTCAAATACACTCACTTACAGTATGTAATGAATGTGCTGCACTCAATCACGAAACGACCAAAATAAAATCACGACGATAAAACCGTCATCAGAGATGCTGTGTGTTATGAGTCTCAGTACTCTTCTCAGAGTAACCCAGATTGCCAGATATGAAACATAGTGCCACGCAAACCAGGCGTGCAGCAGCTATGGAAGCTAGCAAACTGCATCACCCAAGATGGTGCTAGATTCTACCCAACCTAGAATGGCGTCCTCTTGTGAAAACGCTCCATGACCAGAATGGTGATAAAACACAGACAGATCTTGGCGCTGTATGTGAAGGACGGAGACAGCTTAGAGTTTATAACATGCACACAATAAATACATTGCAAACGTTTACATTACCTGGTCAATTTACACATACTGTCGGACTCGTTGCTTGTCATCGTCAAAATAGAATGATTGTGCTCGGCTCAAAATATAGCGTTTCTCTTCCCTCGTCTAGTGCTGGTGACCGTTCAGTGTCCTCAACCTGACAACAAAAGTGACCTTTGAGTCTGGAGAGGAGGGGGCGGAGCCAACCCCCTCCGGTATTGTGAATTTGGACTGCAATATCTTTTATAAATGTTACCTACTGTACCTTTAACGAGAGTTTAAGAGTTGTTTGAATATGCTTTACTTATCGTGTGGTCCTTATTTAAAATAGTAGGCCTAGATGGTAATTATAGTTCTTTGTAAAGCTAATTTGCCTAATTTCATTTGTAAATAAATGGTGACATTACAACCAAATTGGCTGTGATTAAAAAAAGAACCCTTTTACTTTATTTAAAAGCCACACGTTTTCGTTTGTTTATTCTGACCATAATTAATTTTTTGGTTGAACTATTGACAATGACCTGAATCAATTGGTCTCAGTGGTAAAACGTAACTAAAAACTGTAACTTGTGTGTAAATCTTGCCTGAATATATACTCTGATTTAGGTGTTATAAATAATCTTTGTCTAATTTGACATACATATACTCGCTTACCACTACCTTACAACTAAGGAAGACATACAGTGTAGATGACCCCACAGCGGTCGGAATGTATCAGCAAACAAACCATGTGACTCTCCACCCACCACACCAGTGATGTTAAAAGGCCCGTTTCCTGCTCTTTCTCGATGCAAATACCTCCACAAGTTCATCAAAGTCTAGTTGGTGCAGTAGGTCATGCTCTATTGACATCAATGTCAAATGGTTCAGTCTGTCCTCGCCCATTGTTGTCCTCTGTCTATTTTCTTTATAATTCCCAAATTGGAGAATGATCTTTCCCCTCTGACATTACTGACGGGCAATGTAAGGTATATCCTCCTCAGCGCTATGTCAACCTTTGGGAGAACACTCTGCCTCTCTCTAATTAACAAAAGTAGGTTCCTCTGTATTGGGGCGTTGACTGCATGATGCGAGAAGCTCACAAACTGCACTAGTTCATTGGGGAAGTCATCAGGTAGATCCATGTTGTACTTGCTTTGCAATTTGAGACTTTGTTCACTGAGAGTTTCTGTAGTTGTGTGAAAAATCCAAAATGAAAAGCTTTCTTTATAGACTGCATGCCTCTGTTGCAAAGCACAAATCAGTTAGTCTATTATTACAAAGAAAGTCTTAACACAAAATTTGTCTTTGCACGCATGTACAGGTATATGGTCAGGGTCGTTGGAGTCATCTGCTCGGGTGGTTCGCTTAACTGGTCAAGTCGTTCTGTACTCCTGTGACAGTGACGTTGCTGTGGCTTTTGATTCCAAGTGTTTGAACTAGGAGCGCAAATTGGACATAAAGTCTATGAGTGAATAAAGCAAATCCACAGCAGTAACTAGGTCCAAGTCAACTTTCTGCAGGGCAGTGCTTGCAGGTTGTAATCTTTGCAGTATAGTATCCCTTAAGATGGTTAGGAATGCTGTTTCAAATATTTTTTTTTGGCCAGGGATTTCTCCTCGTCGCGCGCAAGCTTTCTGACTGGAATCTCCAGCTATCTCTGTTAAAGTATGGTGAATATTTCTGAATTTCAAACGAATAGCTTTTGTAGCCCGTGCATATGCACACCATCTTGTTGAAGAAAGTCCTTACACTGTCGCGGTGCGTTTATTCTCATTAGTCTCAAACCCCTTCATTACTATTTTCATGCGGCCAGGTGAGGCTGAGAAAAAGTAAAAAATGGATTGAACTAACATAAAAAAAGAATTGGCGTCACGGCAACAATCCACACTCCAAGCAGGTTCAGGGAGTGCACCACACAGGGAATACAGCCAGCAAGGGGGCTTATTTCCTGAATATGAGCCCTCAATCCCTTGTAGGCACCTGACATATTGGACACATTGTCAAAGCACTGTCCCCCGCAGTTTGTGATATCGACATGCATGTCCTGTAGGACATTCGTATCTGACTCAAAAATTGACTCTCCTGTATGGCTAAGTATCAGCAGAAATTCAAAAATTCACTCAAAGACTTTGCCCCCCTGGGAAACAACGTACAACAAAAGCTGGTCTATGTGACTTAAATCGGGTGTTGAGTCGACAATCAAAGAAAAGTACTTGGTTTTCTGCAGCTGAAGAGTTATTTCAGCTTGAACCAGCTGACCCATTAGATGAATGAATCATTCGCAGGTGGCAGACAAATATGCCAGGGTCCCTTGGCCCTTATTCTTTCCCCTCATAAATGCAAACTTGTGATTGTGAACTAGTACCTGTCTCTGGCTCTTCCACTTCTTGATCAGCACCAGTTGTGTCAGCAGAGCCTTTAGCAAGGGCAGACTGGCTAGATATGGCAATTGCAGTGGGTTGGCTAGTGGTGGTGGGGGCATCCACAGCAGCAGACTAGCTAGCAGGTGGATTCGTGGAAGAACTCCACATAATTTGTTGCTGTTTTCTCAGTAATTCTAATCTTCTTTCATGCATTAGAAGCTGTACATTTTCATTTTTTGGCCCCACTCTCATGCTTTCTTTGACCGGACATTTTCGCAAGTTTTTTCTGTGCTCACTCTGATTTATTTCCTCACGTTATGCACGTTGACTCACTAAGAATGAGGCCCCCTGAGGCCCCCTTGAGGTGAGGCCCGGGACTGCAGCCCACATCGTCCCCCTTTGTTAAGCCGGTCCTGGCTTTAGCTAGCGTGATATCTAACCGCGACAAACAAGCAGACTCGGGGGACCTCGTTTGGACTGTTGTGTTTCTTTACATTCTCAGCAGACGAGAAAGGGCAGGAATTGCTAAGTGAAGATGTCGGCCATTCATTGCCGCAACCTCCTCCACCATAAGTGGGCAGTGGAATAATACACATAATGTTCTTGTACTTATTCGTTTTGAATGCTTGATCCTTTCAGTTCCCACTGTATTTTTGTGCGTGTTTAACACGGCCGCCTTGCCGCGCGTCGCATTGTGAGGACTCGGCCGCCGGGACGCACTCACTTTGTTGCGATTTCGCCCTTTCGCAGACAAAAGTGGCCTTTTGGAAAGCAAGCGGACGGACTGACCATGAAAATATTCAACATGAATCTTAATGGAGTGAACAAAAAACAACTCGACGCACACGCGCACACACGCGGGCACATGCACACACACAATAATTACGTCTCTTACGCCAAACCTTTACAGCAGAATGGAATTCAACCACCAATGACACATAATGACAGTCATTATATAAAAAAAATATTTGGAGAAAGAAAAAAAAATATATAAATAAAAGTAATAATGACATCGCTATCCGAGTATCCAACCTGTTTCTCTCTCTACCATCTCCATGGTGATCATATTTTCCTCTGCTCCACAGCTGGACTGAGCCTGCCTTAATCAGTGTGTGTGTGTGTGCCCGCGTGTGGCTGTGTGTGTGTGTGTCTGTGTGTGTGTGTGTGTGTGTGTGTGTGTGTGTGCGTGTGTCTGTGTGTGTGTGTGTACAAAAGTGTTGGTGTATGTGCAGCTACAAACCTGTGTGTGTACACCGGGTGTGTATGTGTGTGCGACACTGTCTATGTGTCTATGTGTGTGTGTGTGTGTGTGTGTGTGTGTGTACGCATCTACAGCCGTGTGCGTTTATGTGTATGTGCCTGCACTTACAAACGTGTATGTGTGTGTGTGTGTGTGTGTGTGTGTGTTTGAATCTAAAGCCGTGTGCGTTTATGTGTATGTGCCTGCACGTACAAACGTGTGTGTGTGTGTGTGTGTGTGTGTGTGTGTGTGTGCATCTGCAGACATGTGCGCATGTGTGTGTGTGTGTGTGTGTGTGTGTGTGTGTGTGTGTGTGTGTATCTTTGTGTGTGTGGCAAAGCCAAGCTCTTACGCAAGGTACCGTCTCCCTCCGCAGTATGGGACTCGTTTAATTTGGTGTCTGGAGAGCTGTGGCCCTCGGCTCCAAGGAGCTGCTTTCTGTGGCCCGCGAGCTGGATGAAAATTAAAGAGGTAATTTCCTGCGGTGCCCTGTACCGTGTCCCGGTGTATTTAAGAAGCCGTCTTCCGCGGCACGGTTTCTCCTTTTTTTTTTTTTCTGTTTATGTCTGCGCTAATTAGACAGAATCTGTACACAGGTTCACTCGCTCACTGTCCGTCCCTTCTCTATATTTCATAAAAATATGAATACATTACACGTGTCATGTTGGGTTATTATTTCGTAATTAAATGCAATCAGAATTGCGTCTCGTAGTGTTTAATACATTTAAATTGCTTTAGTTGTTTGGTTGTTTTGTTTGAATGAAATTAAAGTATTAATATTTGTGTATGTGTGTGTGTGTGTGTGTGCCGGTTCCTAAGCAAGGTGTAGTATTTGTCAGAACTTGAGCGTGAGCTTCCACTTGTGTAAACGTGTATCTGGACGTGCGTGTTTGTATGCAGGCGCGGGCGTTCATCTGTGTGTGTGTGTGTGTGTGTGGGTGCATGTGCATGTGCACGTTTGTGCATATGTGTGAGTGTTCATGCATGTACGAACGTGAATGTGCGGGTGTTTATGCACATGCACATGTTCATATGTTCACATGGGCATTCGTGTGTGTGTGTGTGTGTGTGTGTGTGTGTATGTGTGTGTGTGCATGTCCACATGTGCATGACTGCATGTGTCCAAACGTGTGTGTGTGTGTGTGGTTGTGTGTGTGTGTGTGTGTGTGTGTGTGTGTGTGTGTGTGTGTGTGTGTGGTTGTGTGTGTGTGTGTGTGTGTGTGTCGTTGTGTGTGTGTGTGTGTGTGTGTGTGTGTGTGTGTGAGGTGGACCGTGTCCTTGAGGTTTACTCTCTTGATTCGATATCTCTCCACATGGGTGGACTCCATGAGATACCTGGGACCCAGCGGAGGGTGAAGTCCTCATCCACCAAGAGCTCCAGGGAGAGAGAAACCAGGTCCTCCGGTTACACACAAACAGGTTCTCGCAAAACACACACACACACACACAAGCACACACAGACACACACACACACACAAACGGGTCCTCGCAAAACACACACACACACACACACCCACACACACAGACACACAGACACACACACACACACACACACACACACACACACACAGACACACATACGCACACACATACACACACACACACACACCACACACACACACACACACACACACACACACACACACACACACACACACACACACACACACACACACACGCATACACACGCACACTCACACGCACACACACACGGACACACACACAAACACACACAGACACACAAACAGGTCCTCACAAAACACACTCACACACACATACACACACAAAGACGGTCCTCACATTGTCGTTGAGCGTTACACATGGACACAACGCCATACACTGTGAAGAAAAACACAAACAAGAAAAGCAACTCACATAAATAGAAAACAATTAATCCGGGATAACATTTTTGCTTTTCCTGCACACGTTTTATTTATTTATTTTGACAAGCGCTGTAGACTACACAGGATCACGCGCAGGGTTGTGACAAGAAAAAGTGAATTTCCTGTGTGAAAAGACATTTCTATTTAGCAACAACAATCCTGTTCATACAACCATTTCTCTCTTCCCTTCCATGTCAAAATAACCTGGACGTTTTTGGCACGTGCACGTTAAAAAGCTTCTTAATGTGACACTTAAAAAGCTATTCCCCTGACCCCTTTCACTCCTGTACTGTCAAACCAATTTGAAACCCAACATTTCTTTTTTTTTTTTTTTTTTTTTTTTACAAAATATGTAAAAATAAACAACAACAAAAAAAATTCTAAAATTAAATGTATATATATATATATTTAATTTAGATATATGTCAAAGACATTTGACAATCACAGAGTGAAAATGCAGACTACAGCCACACCCTCCTGTGTCCTCAGTCAGTCGGCTACACAATAAAAGCCTTTTTGATGATGGTGATCGCTCTCAGTTTGTAAATCTCTTTTCTAAACACAAGACAGAAAAAAAGAGCACTGGGAGGAACAGAATCTTCCTCTTTCAATACCCCCCCGGATAATTAATGAGGGAGAGTGGGGGAGAGGGAGGGAGAGAGAGAGCGGGAGGGAGAGAGAGAGAGAGAGAGAGAGAGAGAGAGAGAGAGAGAGAGAGAGAGAGAGAGAGAGAGAGAGAGAGAGAGAGAGAGAGAGAGAGAGAGAGAGTGAGCACAAGATAGCTGAGGAGAGTGCGGGACAGAGCAGGCAAGAGGAGTTACAAGGCGAGAAAGGAGAGAGGGAGGGAAAGAAAGACAGGTATAAAGGCGAGGAGAGAGAGGATGAGAACAAGAGTCGGACAAGTATGCAGTCAAGAGTGCGCTGGGCCGTGGCTAAATGTTCTGTCT
>JAXIVH010000985.1:32500-35472 GCA_036785325.1 Urophycis tenuis
GGAAAGCAGTGAAAACGAGACAACCAAAGACTGTTTGGGACCTTGTGTGAGCGTCTCAAATTGAATGGGAGGCAAAAACGATGATACGCACACCACGCTGGAAGACAAAGGGAAAAAGAGAAATGTCCATCACGGGCATCATGAGAGAAGACAGAAAGAAAGAAAGAACAAACGGCCCTGAAGAAACAGAGGCCGGAGAGCGCCTAAAGCAAACCCCATTCTGGACGAGTGGGAGGCACACGCTCCAGGGAGGGGGTGCTCCACCACCAACAACAGGCAGATGCACACAAGCCACGCGTGGACATCAGGACCGGTGCTGACACATGTGTGGACATGAGACAAAAACCTCTGGAATGAGTCTCAGCCATACCCCCTAAGCCGGCGTGGGAAGGACTTGTCATATTCAGTCAATTCCCTTTCTTGTGGATTCTAAAACGTCACGTTGAAAAAAATTAATCTCTTAGTCTTGAAGCAGGTTTGTAAAAGGGATGTGGGGAGAAGTGTCAGCATAGCCGGAGCATCCGGTGTGCCGATGAGGTCGTCTATCTCAGCGTGAGTACATAAGGCTTGGGTCAGTACCAGCACCCTCATGAAACGAGAGGTCACGACAACGGGGAGAGTGACGTGAGCGGAGGATTTGGTTTAGACGAATGTAACTTGAAGCCTCATTGCTAAACGGCAATTTGTCCTAACGGGCACAACGACTAGCGAGCCCGCAAGGTACATTTTTGCCACCCGAGGATCACCGTTGTATGGTTTTAGAGTTAACAGTGAGTTTGAGGAAGCAGGGAAACAAAACGAGTAAAGGGTGTCTACTCAGACTCAGAGGTTATTATGTGGTGTCATTCTCCCTCAGTAACTCTCGGTGTAGATGCGGCACCCCTTAGGGCTCATTCACACCAAATCAGGCGTCAGTGGACCCTTGTTTACCTGATTTGGTGAATGGGCCCTTAAGATAAAATGTACTCAATTTCATCGGTTTCAAATTGATCATTAGAGCAGGGTGTTGTTTCACCATGTCGAGCCGCGCAGAAACACAAATGTTGCCAGCAATTAAAACAGATGGCCTGTATTCCAGATTTGCACGAAGTAAACAAGGACCCAGAAAGGGATCCTGTCGCCGGTCTACGTTCTCCTTTCTGATGGATATGGCTGATGCCCCTTTCTTTAACACCACACAGTGGAGAAAGATCAGGGCTGCTATCTCCCCTACCGCTCGTCCACAGAAGTCCAGAAGTTCAAGAGTTCAGGGAAACCCCCCGTCCACATCAAACTGAGAAGATGGGAGCTGCTGTAAAGGACCTTGCAGGAGTGTGGTGCTGAATGCATTGTCGAACAAACAGTACAACCAACAGGTTTTTGGTCTGGAGGTATGGTGTGTGTGTGTTTAGAGCTAGGGCTAGCTAGGGCTAGCTAGCTTGTTGGCCTTGGTCTGTCTGTTCATCTTGTTTGGAGTTTGATCGATGCTGGTTGGATTGTGAGCACCATATTAGAAAATTGTGGTGCTGGAGAAAATGTGTTGATTTTGCGAATCCAGTTTTTTAGTTTTTCACAAAAGTTGGTGGGTTTTTAGTTCAATTATAACACTGGTAGAGTCTGTTTTTTAACTACTCAAAAAGATGAACTAGTAAAATGACATCACTGACAAGTAATACTTCCTTAAGGATAGAGTTATTGACATAATAGATATATTATGATAACATTAAAGTAACACAGAAGAAACAAGGGAGACATATTATATAAAATGAACAATGACAAATGCAATGCTGAGTTGTAATAATAAGTAATAATTAGTTATGAGAAGGATAACATTAAATCCATAGTATCTGGAATGGCAATACTGAGAGTTGAGAAACAAAAAAAGACATGTGAGTCTTTGTGTGTGAGAGCTTGTCCATGCCAAGGCCACTGAGATGAGAGAGGCCTAATTCTCATGTAGAGTGGTAGAGCACATGAGAAAGCTCAGCACAATACATCTAATAAGGATGCGCCTTTGCTATAATTGACTTATGTTATAATTACAATTGTGTCTAATGTGTCTCCATAATCAGAGTCAGACAACCTTAATATGTCTAGAATTAGTTTCTACATTCTGGTCTTCCTATGTCAATTGTCATTCATGGTGATGAGCAGAAAGCACATATTAAAGGATAATAAAAAGGCAGTGTTGATAAATGGACTTATAATGGTTAGGATATATTGATGGGATATAGGATCTAAGATATATTTGATGTTCATAAAGTAGACCACGCTAGTGATTTGCAATACTCATAAAGAAATTGCCATGACAACACGCACTCACACAAGCATGATGCTTAACACAGACAGACAGACAAACACAAACACACGCACACACAATACTGTCAAACATATTATATATATATATATATAGATATATATATATATATATATATATATATATATGACAGGGGTGCCCCAGGGGCAGGATTTGTGGCGACCACATTGTAGGGGCCATGTTGTGGGGACCTGTAGACAGTACTGCTCCTGGGTCCCACCTGCTCACTGAGCCTTACGCCTGGAGGAACCCAAAGGCACTGCCAGCACTCACACAAACATACGCACACTCATACACACACGTACATACAGCTGGGAGGCATTGCTGCCATCATACACACCACACCCTCACAGACACAATACACAATGCATGCACGCACACACACATACATTATATATGTTCACTGACCTACACACACACACACACACACTCGCACAATAATCCATTCAGGTGCACACCCTGACACACGTGGAATGTCTACACACAGACAAACACACATGGACTCTCTCTCACTCAAAAAAACACACACACACACACACCACCACACACACCACACACAGGAAAATCAGGCATGTGCGTGTCAGGCAACATGAGAGGTGTGAAGACGTGAAAGCACAGAGCCACACACACACCCCTCATGTGTCTCCTTGTCTCTCTCTCTCTCTCTCTCTCTCTC
>JAXIVH010000986.1:0-2500 GCA_036785325.1 Urophycis tenuis
CATTTGACCTATAGGCTATTGCTTGCATTGCGTTAAAGTTATTTTATTCCGAATAAGGTGAAGAAAAAGTTGTCCGACTCTTGCGGATATACCAGTCTCGCCACTGTTCGCACTCGAAAAAGTTGCGTACACGAGCTCAGACCTGACGTGAGATTTCATCGCAGCCTGCGCTCACGTTCAAACTGATAAATGCCAAGCTCAACGTGGAAATGAGCGTACGTCCATTTTACGCCCGTTTTCTGTCGTACGCTCGTTTGATAAACGAGGGCCAATGTGTCTGCTACAGGCTCAGGGTCATGCTGCTCTGCCCCTCACGCCTGCCAAATACTGATCTAGTGTTCACACTGATCCTCTGCCTCTACTGCTCTGCCGAATACTGAACCCCCCCTCACTTCAACGCCACCATCACCAGGGCCCTTCCTCCTCCTCCTCCTCCTCCCCCTCCCCCCTCCTCCTCCTCCTCCCTCTCTCCCTCCCTCCACTAATCCTGATTAATACAGCCCCAGGACACTCACACAAAGACACAGTGAGGGGGTGAGGGGATGGGGAAAGAGAGCGTGAGAGGAGATGAGATGTTCTGAAGGACTTGGGAGGTTGGGTGGGGAGACCAGAGCATGGAGCTGTGAGAGGAAGATCACTGTAGTGCTCCTTTGCCTCCCTCCCTCCCTCCCTCCCTCCCTCCCTTCCAACCTTCATTAGTTTTAATGTCGTCCTTAACCCATGAAAAGGAAAGAGAACAGGAGGTTAAGAGGATGAGGATGAGGAAGAGAAAGATGAGGAGGAGGAAGAGGGGGAGGAGAGGAGAGGAGGAGAGGAAAGGAGGAGAAGAGAGGAGGAGAGGAGAAGACACTCACCTGATCTTGTTCCCCTTGTCCTGGTTGCAGATGGGCAGCAGGTCCAGCAGAACTTTGTAGAAGTAGCGCAGGGTGAAGTCGATGCCCATCACCGCCACGGCGTAGCCTGACGCCATGTTGGAGCTGAGGGGAGGGGCGCCGTTAGAGACCACCAATCACAGGACACAAATGTCTGCAATAAATACTGTAAATACAAAGTGTGTGTGTGTGTGTGCGTGCGTGCATGCGCGTGCGTGTGCGTGTGTGCGTGCGTGCGTGCGTGCGTGCGTGTGTGTGTGTGTGTGTGCGTGTGTGCGTGTGTGTGTGTGTGTGTGTGTGTGTGCATGTGTGTGTGTGTGTGTGCGTGTGCGTGTGTGCGTGCGTGCGTGCAGGACCACCTGGAGGCGTGTATGGTGTGACTGATGGTGACCACGTAGCCAGCCCCGCCCACGTCCAGGTAGGGCCCGGTGAAGGTGATCAGGCCCGGGTTGGCCACAGCGTGCTGGTACCTACAGACACACGCCTCAGTGGTCAGAACCCAGCTCACTGGATCACAGGGCTGTACGCACGGTGATACAACCAGATGTGATACAGTGATGCTCAAAGATATCATCATGTGATATAACTAGTCTATTCTATCAAGGTGACGCTACATGTTGGAGAACATCACACTGCATCATGACCAGGACTGTGAAGTGACTGCACACACTGTGGAGGACCACAGTGGAGCTGTGGAACGGGACAAACACACACACACACACACACACAGACACACAGACACAGACACAGACACACACACACACACACACACACACACAGACACAGACACAGACACAGACACCCACACCCACACCGACACCGACACAGACACAGACACAGACACACAGACACACACACACACACACAGACACACACACACACACACACACACACCCCCCCCCCCACACACACACACACACACACACACACACACACACACACACAGACACAGAACACACACACACACACACACAGACACACACACAGACACACACACATACACACACACACAGACACACACACACCCCCCCCCCCCCCCCCTCACCACTGTCTGCGGGTGGGGTCAAAGCTCTTGTCCATCAGTGACCCCGGGAAGATGCGCAGCACCCCGTTGGGCGTGGCGATGTAGCGGCGCACGATGTAGCAGTTCAGGCTGCTCATCTCCATCAGTGTCATCCACTCGTCAGTCACGTGACTCGTCGCCATCACCTCGTTCCTGACGGAGGACTGGAGCCACGACGGGAGGAGGAGGAGGAGGAGGACAATAAAAAGAAGAGCAGTGAACCCCAACTTTCTTCCTCCAAAGCGTGTGTAGATCTGAGACACGCTCCGTGTCAAAGTAACGCTACGTCACACAGCTAGGTCACACAGCTAGGTCACACAGCTAGGTCACACAGCTACGTCACACAGCTAGGTCACACAGCTACGTCACACAGCTACGTCACACAGCTACGTCATACAGCTAGGTCACACAGCTACGTCACACAGCTACGTCACACAGCTAGGTCACACAGCTACGTCACACAGCTAGGTCACACAGCTACGTCACACAGCTATGTCACACAGCTACGTCACACAGCTACGTCACACAGCTACGTCACACAGCTACGTCACACAGCTAGGTCATA
>JAXIVH010000986.1:12500-35448 GCA_036785325.1 Urophycis tenuis
TAATGTGATCCTTTTCACTGGTGTACAAAATACACCGTAAAAATACATATATAACAACAATATAAATATATAACCATAATCTATGATGTATTATTACAAATGTAATATGGATAACTTGCAGCAAAATAGATTGCACTGTGCTTTTCATCACAGGTCTCTTTACACATGCAGGACACACAGACGCACACACACACACACACACACACACACACACACACACACACACACACACACACACACACACACACACACACACACACACACACACACACACACACACAACCCTTTGAAGTCTCTAGTCCTTTTAGATGTTTCTCATTTCCATTTCCCTAATGCTAAAGTGTTTTTATTATTACTAGATTGTGTGTGTGAGTGTGTGTGCGTGTGCGTGCATGTGTGTGCGTGTATGCACGCACGTGTGTGTGTGTGGGTGCGTGCGTGTGCATGCATGCGTGACGTGTGTGGAAACAGTTGACATGGAGACAACAAAAGAACACACACAGCAGAGTGAGAGTGTCTAACAACAGGAGAATTAGCTCACAGCATTCCGCGCTGTTTTGCGGTGTGTGGGACTTAAGAGGCTTCAACAGAGACAGGCAGGACTACGTTCTGTTTGGATAGTTCCACGGGTTAAATATAGTGCAGATCTTACCACGGGTAATTAGATTAGCTGCCATTTAGCTCAACTAACAGACAGAGAGAGTTGTTTTGTTATATCCCCCCTGCCCCTGTCCCATACAAGTCCACTCCAGGAAGACAGCTGGTGAGGGCTGTGCTTTCACAATGCAGCATCGCTGTGTGCTTCACAGATCATCAGCAGGGCGCAGCGGACCGGGTCTCACTGATGTACTGCAGACGGGCGGTACCGCCGCGGGTCACAGAGCCACCCGGCCGTCTCACGGCGGCTGCACGGCGTTCATCCCCTAGACCGCTGCTGACCTTGAACAGGTCAAGAAGTTCTGTAGAACCGCTCGGAAAACTGGCAAAAACACTCAAAACATTGCACCACAGCAGCTTAAAAATGGCTGCTTGGTCAGCGATGTGACCCACTTCCAATGAAGCAAGCAAGCAGGGCGTCAGAGTGACAGGGTGTAGGAGTGAGGCAGGGCGTCAGAGTGACAGGGTGTAGGAGTGAGGCAGGGCGTCAGAGTGAGAGGGTGCAGGAGTGAGGCAGGGCGTCAGAGTGACAGGGTGCAGGAGTGAGGCAGGGCGTCAGAGTGACAGGGTGTAGGAGTGAGGCAGGGCGTCAGAGTGACAGGGTGTAGGAGTGAGGCAGGGCGTCAGAGTGACAGGGTGTAGGAGTGAGGCAGGGCGTCAGAGTGACAGGGTGTAGGAGTGAGGCAGGGCGTCAGAGTGACAGGGTGTAGGAGTGAGGCAGGGCGTCAGAGTGACAGGGTGTAGGAGTGAGGCAGGGCGTCAGAGTGACAGGGTGCAGGAGTGAGGCAGGGCGTCAGAGTGACAGGGTGTAGGAGTGAGGCAGGGCGTCAGAGTGACAGGGTGCAGGAGTGAGGCAGGGCGTCAGAGTGACAGGGTGTAGGAGTGAGGCAGGGCGTCAGAGTGACAGGGTGTAGGAGTGAGGCAGGGCGTCAGAGTGACAGGGTGAAGGAGTGAGGCAGGGCGTCAGAGTGACAGGGTGTAGGAGTGAGGCAGGGCGTCAGAGTGACAGGGTGTAGGAGTGAGGCAGGGCGTCAGAGTGACAGGGTGTAGGAGTGAGGCAGGGCGTCAGAGTGACAGGGTGTAGGAGTGAGGCAGGGCGTCAGAGTGACAGGGTGTAGGAGTGAGGCAGGGCGTCAGAGTGACAGGGTGCAGGAGTGAGGCAGGGCGTCAGAGTGACAGGGTGTAGGAGTGAGGCAGGGCGTCAGAGTGACAGGGTGTAGGAGTGAGGCAGGGCGTCAGAGTGACAGGGTGTAGGAGTGAGGCAGGGCGTCAGAGTGACAGGGTGTAGGAGTGAGGCAGGGCGTCAGAGTGACAGGGTGTAGGAGTGAGGCAGGGCGTCAGAGTGACAGGGTGTAGGAGTGAGGCAGGGCGTCAGAGTGACAGGGTGCAGGAGTGAGGCAGGGCGTCAGAGTGACAGGGTGTAGGAGTGAGGCAGGGCGTCAGAGTGACAGGGTGCAGGAGTGAGGCAGGGCGTCAGAGTGACAGGGTGTAGGAGTGAGGCAGGGCGTCAGAGTGACAGGGTGTAGGAGTGAGGCAGGGCGTCAGAGTGACAGGGTGAAGGAGTGAGGCAGGGCGTCAGAGTGACAGGGTGTAGGAGTGAGGCAGGGCGTCAGAGTGACAGGGTGTAGGAGTGAGGCAGGGCGTCAGAGTGACAGGGTGTAGGAGCAGTGTAGGATGGTGTAGGAGCAGTGTAGTAGGGTGTAGGAGCAGTGTAGTAGGGTGTAGGAGCAGTGTAGTAGGGTGTAGGAGCAGTCTAGTAGGGTGTAGTAGGGTGTAGGAGCAGTCTAGTAGGGTGTAGTAGGGTGTAGGAGCAGTGTAGTAGGGTGTAGGAGCAATGTAGTAGGGTGTAGGAGCAGTCTAGTAGGGTGTAGTAGGGTGTAGGAGCAGTGTAGTAGGGTGTAGTAGGGTGTAGGAGCAGTGTAGTAGGGTGTAGTAGGGTGTAGGAGCAGTGTAGTAGGGAGTAGTAGGGTGTAGGAGCAGTGTAGTAGGGTGTAGCAGCAGTATAGTAGGGTGTAGGAGCAGTGTAGTAGGGTGTAGTAGGGTGTAGGAGCAGTGTAGTAGGGTGTAGCAGCAGTGTAGTAGGGTGTAGTAGGGTGTAGGAGCAGTGTAGTAGGGTGTAGCAGCAGTGTAGTAGGGAGTAGTAGGGTGTAGGAGCAGTGTAGTAGGGTGTAGGAGCAGTGTAGTAGGGTGTAGTAGGGTGTAGGAGCAGTGTAGTAGGGTGTAGTAGGGTGTAGGAGCAGTGTAGTAGGGTGTAGGAGCAGTGTAGTATGGTGTAGTAGGGTGTAGCAGCAGTGTAGTAGGGTGTAGCAGCAGTGTAGTATGGTGTAGTAGGGTGTAGAAGCAGTATAGTAGGGTTCAGTAGGGTGTAGCAGCAGTGTAGAGTAGGGTTCAGTAGGGTGTAGCAGCAGTCAGTCAGGGACACTCAGGCCTCAGGGGTCGAGACAGTGGAAGTTCTTACAGCGCAAGCAAACCCCCAAATCACTTTTCCTTTCAACTGTTATCGCTCGAAAACAGTTTGCTGAAGAGTTCTTTTATTTTTAACAAAAATGAATAAAGCTGTAGAACGTGAGGTGTGCTACTTTCGGACTACCAACATTTCTGTGTTTCAGTAGTGTTCGTGAAGGTGACCGCCTACCGTTCATGAGGGCGTATGTGAGGATCATGACGGAGTTGTTGAGGTAACGGTTCTCCTCTCGGACCACGCTGAGCGTCGCACGCTTCTCCTGCTCCGAGGTGTCTGGCGTGGTGACGCCAGAGGACAGGTAGATGATCACCATGTCTGTGGCTGAGGGGACGCAGGGTAGTGTGGTCAGATACACAGATAAACACTGGATTGTTGGACTATGTATTTTTTATATAGTAATCCACAAAATAACCACAGAAATGGTTCCATTCTGTTAGATCTTCGCCAATATCACCTCTACACCTAAAGATCTCTGCTCATGTCTATGATGCAACAAGACTGAGTAGCATGAAGACCACTCCAGCCCCTTGAGACCAGAGGTGGGGGTCTTACTGGGGGCGTGGCGGCCCAGCGTGGTGGTGGTGTTGCGGAGCAGCTGGAAGGCCTTCTGGAAGCCCGCAGCGTGCTGCGTGGCGCCCTCCGACGCCTTGATGTTGGAGATGAAGGTGCTCATCTTCCTCTTTGTCTCGCTGGTGGCTGGTGACAGCAGGCTCTTGTAGCACTGGTCCAGGGAGCAGGAGCGCACGCTGTCTGCTACGGACAGGACCGAGACCTGGGGGGGAGAGGAGGAGGAGGAGGAGGAGGAGGAGGTGAAGGAGGAGGTGGAAGAGGAGGAGGAGGATGTGAAGGAGGAGGTGGTGACGAACATCATGGGAAAGGAAACTGAGCACACCCTGAACAACGTTTTGCACAACAATTGAAATTATGATTATGATTATCATCATAATCCCTCCCCCTCACGTTCAAGCCATGTTTGGTAGTTTTGGATATCTATATGAACTATATATACCATACACTATTCTATATGAACTGAGAGGTCAGACCAGTGAGGGGGTCAGACTGTAGACCAGTGAGGGGGTCAGACTGTAGACCAGTGAGGGGGTCAGACTGTAGACCAGTGAGGGGGTCAGACTGTAGACCAGTGAGGGGGTCAGACCGTAGACCAGTGAGGGGGTCAGACCAGACCAGAGAGGGGGTCAGACTGTAGACCAGTGAGGGGGTCAGACTGTAGACCAGTGAGGGAGTCAGACCGTAGACCAGTGAGGGGGTCAGACTGTAGACCAGTGAGGGGGTCAGACCGTAGACCAGTGAGGGGGTCAGACCATAGACCAGTGAGGGGGTCAGACCAGACCAGAGAGGGGGTCAGACTGTAGACCAGTGAGGGGGTCAGACTGTAGACCAGTGAGGGGGTCAGACCGTAGACCAGTAAGGGGGTCAGACCATAGACCAGTGAGGGGGTCAGACCATAGACCAGTGAGGGGGGTCAGACCATAGACCAGTGAGGGGGGTCATACCATAGACCAGTGAGGGGGTCAGACCAGACCAGTGAGGGGGTCAGACCGTAGACCCACCTTGTCGTGCTCGTCCACGGCGTTGAGGATGACCAGCGCGGAGTCCCGGGCGATCTGCAGCTGTGTGAGGCTGAGTGCTGCTCCATGGTCCACCATCACCACCAGGTGTTTGGACTGCGGCCTTACGGCTGACACGTACACCGGCCTGCAGGGGATTCAGGAACAAAGTTACAAAGTTCTTAGAGTTCATAGAGATGTGTCAACACATTCCCATCCTTCTATTGTATTATTATCTAGTATCATCTATTGCAGTGGCAGCTGGCTTGGGGACCCACCATCACCCCTTAATGACAAGCCGCAACCCAAATCAAGGAATGTTCAACTTCTCAAATGTATTTAACATAACACTTCAATAACTGTACTGTTAAACATTAACTTTGTTTTTTGCCGGGACAAAGGCCCGCGACCCACTCAGAACCGGTCCGTGAGTGACTTTTGGGCCGCGACCCAGCAGCTGAGAACCACTGATGTATTGAATCTACTCTCAGATGTATTGTATCTACTCTCAGATGTATTGTATCTACTCTCAGATGTATTGTATCTACTCTCAGATGTATTGTATCTACCGGTACTCTCAGATGTATTGAATCTACTCTCAGATGTATTGTATCTACTCTCAGATGTATTGTATCTACTCTCAGATGTATTGTATCTACTTTCAGATGTATTGTATCTACTCTCAGATGTATTGTATCTACTCTCAGATGTATTGTATCTACTTTCAGATGTATTGTATCTACTCTCAGATGTATTGTATCTACACTCAGATGTATTGTATCTACTCTCAGGTGTATTGTATCTACTCTCAGATGTATTGTATCTACTCTATTGTATTCCATCAGTGCAGCGCCTGATTCTAAGAGACATGTAAGGTTATAGTTACAGTGAACACAAACAGCCGCTCCATGTGCTCATCAAAATGGCGCGACAGGGCAGAACTCTCCCTGGGCTTTAGTGCAGCGATACAACCACCATGTCTCACTGAAAGGTGCATCTCCATCAACATTATCCCAATGGAATGAATCCAAAACTAAACGTTTCATTCATTCATGCATTTACCATTTAGGTCACTGTTTCCACATCAATAAAAAATATAATGAGGTTTCCTGTCTTTGTGTTTATCTGTTCATTTGTGTGTGTTTGCCCAACAGCTGCCCTTGAACAAAGTGTGTGTGTGTGTGTGTGTGTGTGTGTGTCTGCGCTGTACCCTAGCTTTCTACGGCTCCACAGCAATAAATAAGAAAAAGGTTTTTTCTGCATTCGCTGCAATACATTATGAATGTTATCACAAGGTATTCAAAGGAAACTGAAGTCATATTTTATCCGAGCAGTTTAGTTTGAAGCTCTGCTATCTCAGTTTGGCAATGTTATGATTTAAGAGAACGGTGGGGGGGGTGAAGCGTGAATGTGTGTGTATGTGTGTGTATGTGTGTGTGTGAGTGTGTGGGTGTGTGTGTGTTTGTGCATGTGGGTGCGTGTGTGTGTGCATGTGAGAAATAATGAGAAAATAATACAAGCTGTAAAAGTCTTGTGATGCCCCGCTCCTCCTATCTGACTCCTAACAAGCCAGGCGATGGCATTTCTCTGGTGATGCTTTGATGCCACCTGATTGGCTGGCTGGAGCAGTGTGGTAGGGGTGGGCATGTAGGAGACAAGAAGATAAGACAGCTGCTCGAGAGAGAGAGAGAGAGAGAGAGAGAGAGAGAGAGAGAGGCCCCGTCCACATCTCCCCCCCCCCCCCCCGTTTTTCTTAGCGAGGGGGGGGGGGAGGGGCAGACATTTCTCCGTAACGACGGAGTCAATGCTGAACCGCATCTAGCTCTTGAAACGCTGTAGTACATATTCCTGGCCTGTGTGTGGCGCTGTTTCAGCTACAGAAATCCACCGAAAAACAGTTTCATGTTGCAGAAGTGACAGATCCCCAACAACATGAAACTACCTAAACCACTCAACAGTCGATAAGTCAAACACAGGCAGTCAATTCATCATCCAACATCTTCCTCTCTCGGATCCTGGCGTCCCAACGTGTAAACTAGTTTGCACTGATTAGAAAGTCAGATAGACTATAAATTATCAATTTTGGAATATATATTCAATGTTGTGCGATATAGGTCGGCGCGTTTTCACTTACCCGCCCATTAAATGGTTAATTTGTGGAGACAATCCAAAAGGAGATAAATAACCATATTTATTATTAATTTTATTTCTAGAGTCATTCTAAAGGCATATCCTCCACATTTATTTCACTCCGACTCTGGCCGATGACATCATCGTTTGCCTTTCTGTTGTTCACACGAAGCAAAAACCTGAAACGTTTTCGACTTTTCCACCCTGGGACCTGGTTTCAAAAAAGTGCGGTTTCAGCCACCGAAAACTCCGTCTCCGTCTTTACGCTCGGCCTAAACGCACAAGACATTTGCGGTTTCACTCGAAAATCGTCTCCGTGTGGACGGGGCCAGAGAGACGTCTCTGGTCACAGAGCAGCATGGAGGGTGGAGGTGTGACATTCCTGTAAGTGTGCAGACAGCAGTGGGGGGGCGTGTGGGCAGGGTGGGGGTTAGGTGGGGGGGCCACCCTGAAACTACTGCTGGAGGAGAAGCAGGGGGAACATGTGTGGTGGATACATGTATCAATTAGTGTGTGTATCAAGTGTGTGTATCAAGTAGTGTGTGCATCAATTAGTGTGTGTATCAAGTGTGTGTATAAAGTAGTGTGTGCATCAAGTGTGTGTGTATCAAGTGTGTGCATCAAGTGTGTGTGTATCAAGTAGTGTGTGCATCAAGTGTGTGTGTATCAAGTAGTGTGTGCATCAAGTAGTGTGTGTATCAAGTGTGTGCATCAAGTAGTCTGTGTATCAAGTGTGTGTATCAAGTAGTGTGTGTATCAAGTGTATGCATCAAGTAGTGTGTGTATCAAGTAGTGTGTGTATTAGGTGTGTGTGTATTAAGTGTGTGTATCAAGTGTGTGTATCAAGTAGTGTGTGTATCAAGTGTGTGTATCAAGTAGTGTGTGTATCAAGTGTGTGCATTAAGTAGTGTGTGTATCAAGTGTGTGTATCAAGTAGTGTGTGTATTAGGTGTGTGTGTATTAAGTGTGTGTATCAAGTGTGTGTATCAAGTAGTGTGTGTATCAAGGGTGTGTATCAAGTAGTGTGTGTATCAAGTGTGTGCATCAAGTAGTGTGTGTATCAAGTGTGTGCATTAAGTAGTGTGTGTATCAAGTGTGTGTATCAAGTAGTGTGTGTATTAGGTGTGTGTGTATTAAGTGTGTGTATCAAGTGTGTGTATCAAGTAGTGTGTGTATCAAGTGTGTGCATCAAATAGTGTGTGTATCAAGTGTGTGCATTAAGTAGTGTGTGTATCAAGTGTGTGTATCAAGTAGTGTGTGTATTAGGTGTGTGTGTATTAAGTGTGTGTATCAAGTGTGTGTATCAAGTAGTGTGTGTATCAAGGGTGTGTATCAAGTAGTGTGTGTATCAAGTGTGTGCATTAAGTAGTGTGTGTATCAAGTAGTGTGTGTATTAGGTGTGTGTGTATTAAGTGTGTGTATCAAGTGTGTGTATCAAGTAGTGTGTGTATCAAGGGTGTGTATCAAGTAGTGTGTGTATCAAGTGTGTGTATCAAGTAGTGTGTGTATCAAGTGTGTGCATCAAGTAGTGTGTGTTTCAAGTGTGTGCATCAAGAAGTGTGTGAATTAAGTGTATGTATCAAGTATGAGTATCAAGTAGTATGTGTATTAAATAGCATGTGAATTAAATAGTGTGCGTATTATGTGTATGTATGTATTTCTTTCAAGAAGGAGAAGTTGCACAAGTAGAAGTTGCATAATATGTACCATGTGTATTAAGTTACAGGTGCAGCGTGTGTATGAAGGGGGAGGTGCAGGTGTGTGCAGGTGTGTGCAGGTGTGTGGCGGGAGGCCGTACCGGCTGCGGTGCTCGTAGCTTCCTTTGCATTGGAACTTGTGAGCAGGGAACACGGTGAAGATTCCTTCCTCTGAGCTGAAGTACTGCCACTTTATCCCTGGGTTGGACTTCAGGTTGTCTGCCAGCACTGCAGAGAGAGGGCGAGAGAGGGAGAGAGAGGGAGGGAGAGGGCGAGAGAGGGCGGGAGAGGGCAAGAGAGGGAGGGAGAGGGCGAGAGAGGGAGGGAGAGGGAGGGAGAGGGCGAGAGAGGGAGGGAGAGGGAGAGGGCGAGAGAGGGAGGGAGGGAGAGGGAGAGGGCGAGAGAGGGAGGGAGAGGGAGGGAGAGGGAGGAAGAGGGAGGGAGAGGGCGAGAGAGGGAGGGAGAGGGAGGGAGAGGGAGGGAAAGGGCGAGAGAGGGCGAGAGAGGGAGGGAGAGGGCGAGAGAGGGTGAGAGAGGGAGGGAGAGGGCGAGAGAGGGCGAGAGAGAGAGAGAGAGAGAGAGAGAGAGAGGGGGGGGGGTTCATTTTGAAAGTTTCTTGTATTTAGATGTACTTTTTTCACCCAATTGACGCATTGCAGTTTGCTCAGTGTGTGTGTGTGTGTGTGTGTGTGTGTGTGTGTGTGTGTGCGTGCATGCATGCGTGTCTGTGTTTACAGGGTACGCCAGGCCGCAAACAGGTGTGTGCATTCCGAGTGTGCGTGTGTCAATCTCAATCACCCGTCCCCTCCTGGCTGAGCATGACCCGGGTTGCCATGACGACAACACTCAACACAATCGCTGCTAGGCCGGTCGACGCTCGCTGGTGACCACGCCGACGCTGAGTACGGGTAGTGGGCAGTAGCGAGGCGAGGGGGCGGGGGGGGGGCTGAGGGGGGCTGAGGGGGGGCGAGGGGGGGGGCGAGGGGGGGGGCGAGGGGGGGAGGGGGCGGAGGTATGCGTCAAACAGCCAACAGGTCGACTTCTAATGGGTCGCCGTGTCAACAGCCGTGGCTCATAAAGCCCCGCTTCCTGTTAGCTCTGAGCCTCACAACACAGCCTTTCACATGGGAGATTAGGCTGCAGCAATGCTGGTGGATGGGGGAGGGAGGGAGGGAGGGAGACAGCGGGGGAGAGAGAGACACCGGATACGAGCGTGGACACCTGAACACAGATGAAGGCCTGTGTGGGACAGGGAGAGGTGAGGACGGAGGGAGGATAATGTAAGGCCATGACGTCCTGTGTGGAGAACTACATCTGCTTGTTCATTCTAATGGCACATCATCAGCCGAGGTGCAGGTATGTAAAGTATAGCAGATATAGTATAAATATAGTATAGCGTTATAGTATAGTAGTACGCCACAAACAAGTCAAACAACAGCCATTTAAAAAGGTATACTATTGCATGTTAGCTTAAGATAACGTCTCACCAGAACTAGTTTGGACGATACCATCGATACGATACGACCAGCAATACCATCACGGCAACCAAACACTGATGAGTTGCAGCTTGGTGATTCCAGGTCAATGCGAGGCCTCTGCACACGAGAACCTCCAGCCAGACACACAGCGCCTCCCTCCGGCCTCCAGAGGACACCGCGGGGTCAGAACACAGAGCAACTCCTTTCACTCAACAGCCTTTGATGACGACAGGAAATTGACGTTTTGAAGCCCAGAAGGCAGCGGCTTGTAATCATACAGGGAGACTCGTCCTCATTACAGGAATCGCTCGGATTCCAAAAAGGGGGAGGGACTCCAAGGGGGAGGGACTCCAAGGGGGAGGGACTCCAAGGCCATTGGAAGCCGACTGTGTGTGTTTCTGTTGGAGCGATGGAGAGATTCGGCTCTGGAACCAGAGATAAAAAACAAGAAGAAGAAGACTGAATGAAACTGGGAAAGGAAAAGAAAACAGGAGGAAGAGAAGATTCCACGCAGGGAAAGCCAGGCTCCAATGAGTCCTCCACTCCCAAACAGCATCAAGATGGTTTACAACTCAACATGGATTGCGGGATTGTTATCGCACCTTAGCAGGGTAAGCTAGCCCGCCATACATCACCCCCTGCCTCCCCCTGCCTCCCCCGCCTCCCCCGCCACCTCATCAGTCTCCCACCGCTCGTGTAAACAGGATCCACTCGGACTGTGATGACAGCCCAAGAGGCCTTTGTATACACCACTTGCTTTATTCTGCTGAACGCTCCGGGGACCAGGTTGGACCCTGGGGGGGGGGGGGGGGGTAGATTGAGCCTTCACACGGCCCATGAATAATCACCAGCCAGGCATGATCAAAAGGCTTTCGGACACAGGTGTGGGTCTAAAAGCCACACAGCAACAGCCACACACACACACACACACAGACAAACATTGCATGCATGCATGCACACACACACCCAGAGAAAGAAGTTCCATTGGAAATTTAACAAGTGCATGGATGCAAAAAAGGCAAAAGACACACACATGCACCCACGCACGCACGCACACACACACACACTCCATGTGAAAAACGTCTATATGGAGCCAATGAGGACTAATTGAGACAACGGGCCTTTGGAGGGGATATGGGCTGAAGAGGGTGATGTTTGATGGATGAGCAGGAAGAGAGGCTGGGAGCCCAAGAAACTGGTGAGACAGAACCAAAACAACACACACACACACACACACACACACACACACCTCCCCTGCCTCTATGTGGCTACATCAATTATGGAGCACCTTAATGATCCTCTCTTTCATCTGGCCAGACACAGATGAGGAGGAGGAGGAGGAGGAGAGAGAGGAGTAGAACCAGATGAACAAATGATGTGTGGACACCAGCACTACGATGAGAGGGAGAAGATGCACACACACACACACCGACACACACACACACACACACTTATTGCCCAGCTTTGTACAATACTCTGTTCTGATTGGTCAGTCAGGCCTTCATAGGTCTGTCATTTCTGTATAACAGACCTATGACTAATTGTTGCTATTGATGCTATTTAGATCCAATGGCAGATCCAATCCTTTTCAAATCAACACAAATCAAGGGTTGTTCATTGAAACACCTGGCGGCAGACTGACTGGAGCTAATGGTTTGTTCCATTCTGCATCCTGCCCCCCCTCCCCGCGTCCCCTCGCACCCCAGACTCTTGTTTACTTACTAGTTTTTATCTTTCACTTTACATTTATCACCGAGCCCCCCCCCCCCCTTTGTCTCCCACCACACGACACTGCCTCCATTTTGTTTAGACTGCTTGGAGACAAATGTGAGAGGATGAATGTGACAGGGGGTCAGGGGTCACTCGGTCTGGTGAGTGAATAAGGGAGGCTGAGATGCACTCAGTGGTGCAAAGTCTGATGGTTGTTTTGTGACATTTTACACAGAAATAAAACAAATGATGTTTTATTGTCAGATAGTTTTTGCTATTATTTATGCTTTATGAGTATTAGGCTCTCTGTCTTACTGCAGCCACATGGTCAGTCACCACTCACACCACGACGGAGCATAGGGCGTCTCGCTGAGACAAACACGGGGAACAACGCTGTTCCACCACGCCGTGTGGACAAAACAACAACCACAACAACCAACACAAACAAACTGTTGGCTTGTCGTCGTCCCAAAATAAGGCCTGCGTGCACGAGCTCTGCCATGCATGCACGCACGCACGTGCACACACACACACACACACACACACAGGGAGACGCACACACACGCACGCACGCACGCACGCACGCACGCACACACACACACACACAGGGAGACGCACACACACACACACACACACACACGGGTAGACACACACACCCACAGGAAAAATATGTCTTCACTGCAGTTGACTCACTTTGTTGCCATGACAACCTCTTTTTATTTGATCCGTTTTATTTGGCGAAGTTGAAATATATTGTGGTGCGCCTTTAGATGTTTTAAAGGCGAAGCCTGTTGAAGTGTGGAGGAATTAATGAGCTCTGCCGCCGATGGATGAGTGTGTATATATATATATACATATATATATATATACACACACAGGGATATGAAGAGAGAGAGAGATGCATCCATCCATCCATCCATACCTACATGTATCTGCAGTGTGTATATATATATACGTATATATATATATATATATATATATATATATATATATACCCACACACACACACACACAGGGATATGAAGAGAGAGAGAGATGCATCCATCCATCCATACCTACATGTATCTGCAGTGTGTATATATATATATATATATATAAATATATATATATATACATACATATATACATACACACACACAGGGATATGAAGAGACAGAGAGATGCATCCATCCATCCATACCTACATGTATCTGCAGTGTGTATACTGTATATATATATATTGTGTATATATATATATATATACACACACAGGGATATGACGAGAGAGAGAGATGCATCCATCCATCCATACCTACATGTATCTGCAGTGTGTGTATATATATATATATATATATATATATATATATATATATATATATATATACACACAGGGATATGACGAGAGAGAGAGATGCATCCATCCATCCATACCTACATGTATCTGCAGTGTGTATATTTATCACATCTCGTCCCCAGGTGTACCAGGTGTGTTTGTTCAGCCGGGTGTGTTTGTTTTACATCCCGGCATGGGCAGCCGCGCGTCTCCCCGCTGTAGCCACACCTTAGCCCCCCGCGCTCATCCCTGCTGCCACACACATCAAACGCCCCCCCGGCCAGAACCGGGGCTCTGGACCCTGGCTCCACCAGATATCTGCACAATCAGTCGCCATGGCGGCCAGACACAGCCTGGGGAGCTGCCCCCCCTCCCCATGCTCCTCCTCATGCTCCTCCCCATGCTCCTCATCTGAGGTGTCGCTGAGAAACCATGCAGACGTACCGGTTCTGCTGCGTTCTCCTCGTGTGTGTGTGTGTGTGTGTGTGTGTGTGTGTGTGTGTGTGTGTGTGTGTGTGTGTGTGTGTGTGTGTGTGTGTGTGTGTGTGTGTGTGTGTGTGTGTGTGTGTGTGTGTGTGTGTGTGTGTGTGTGTGTGTGTGTGTGTGTGTGTGTGTGTGTGTGTGTGTGTGTGTGTGTGTGTGTGTGTGTGTGTGTGTGTGTGTGTGTACCTGAGTTGAGGTCCCGCCCAGGGTTGAAGGCTCTGCTGTTGACGGTGGGAGACAGCCGGTCACAGCAGATTGTCTTGGAGACGTTTGTGTTGAAGTTGCCATCAAAGCTGCAGGCAGAGAACAGTCAGTCAGTCAGTCAGTCAGAGCTCACACAGAGAACAGTCAGTCAGTCAGTCAGAGCTCACCTTGAGACCAGGCAGTCAGTCAGAGCTCACACAGAGAACAGTCAGTCAGTCAGTCAGTCAGTCAGTCAGTCAGTCAGTCAGTCAGTCAGTCAGTCAGAGCTCACACAGAGAACAGTCAGTCAGTCAGTCAGTCAGTCACAGCTCACACAGAGAACAGGCAGTCAGTCAGTCAGTCACAGCTCACACAGAGAACAGGCAGTCAGTCAGTCAGTCAGTCACAGCTCACTGTCCCCAGTTACACCCACAGCGTTACACGTCCTGCCACATTACACGGCCCTTTGAAAACCTTCACTTCGGGCTTTAGGAATATAGGTTCATATAGAATATAGGTTCATATAGAATATAGGTTCATATAGAATATAGGTTCATATAGAATATAGGTTCATATAGAATATAGGTTCATATAGAATATAGGTTCATATAGAATATAGGGTTATATAGAATATAGGTTTATATAAAATATAGGTTTGTATAGAATATAGATTCATATAGAATATAGGTTCACATAGAATATAGGTTCACATAGAATATAGGTTCACATAGAATATAGGTTCACATAGAATATAGGTTCACATAGAATATAGGTTCACATAGAATATAGGTTCACATAGAATATAGGTTTATATAGAATAAAGGTTCAGTTACTTTCTTTAGACTAAAGGATTTTCTGTGGATAGCCTTACTGCAGTTAAACCATCAAACCATCACGATTTTCCCTCGAACACCAATAAGTGTCTTGGAGAACGCGTTCCCATTGTTCTCTGCTCGCCAAGCGCCCGTTTCACGAGACACTTGGCTTAACATTTTATAGAAAGAAAAAAACCACAGTGACAGAATGAACTTAATATGGAATATATTCAACATGGAGTGGATTTTATATGGAATTAATTTACGATGGGGGGGCAAACTGCCACGGTATTACTGTTACAAACACAATCAGAATTTAATCATTAAAAAGAAGACCAGCATTGAGTCATGACGTGTGTCTGCCAAAATGTTCCTTCCTAAAATGATCTGTGGAACAGAGAGCTGACAGCCAGGGGGGGGGCGCATGGACCCCCCCCCCCCCCCCCCCCTCCCCTCCCCCTCCCCCCAGGACTTTGATCCACTTCCTCTTCATGGGGCCATCAGCACTCTCTCCCTGTCTCTCCCTGCATCGCTCCCAATCGCTGCCTGGGCTCCACTCTTTTGATCTCACCTTCCAGCCACACACACGCACACACACACACGCACACGCACACACACACACACACGCACACGCACACACACACACACACACACACACACACACACACACTCGGCCTGACTCTTCACATCTCTCTCCTCCTCTCGTTCCCTCTCCTCCGCGACCGGGCGTGATTGACAGCTGCTCTGATGTGCAGGCTGCGTTTGAACATCACACACTCTTTAGGTTCCCATCAGGCCAGAGTCATTACCATCCTCCTTCCACACGCTTTGCCCACGCGGGGAACGGGAGCGCAGTGTGGATGCGTGCGTGGCGTGCATGCGTGTGGCGCGTGTGTGTGTGGTGTGTGTGGCGTGCATGTGTGTGTGGGGTGCGTGTGTGTGGGGTGTGTGTGTGTGGCGTGCATGCGTGTGTGGGGTGTGTGTGTGCATGAGTGGCGTGTGCGTGTGTGCGTGGTCGACTGCTCAGCAAAATGTTGGACAGATAAAAACTACATCTGCAGGCCCCTTTGTGTAGAGAGAGAGAGAGAGAGAGAGAGAGAGAGAGAGAGAGAGGAGAGAGAGAGAGAGAGAGAGAGAGAGAGAGAGAGAGAGAGAGAGAGAGAGAGAGAGAGAGAGAGAGAGAGAGAGAGAGAGAGAGAGAGAGAGAGAGAGAGAGAGAGAGAGCACAGAGGAGGGTAACGTAAAGAGGCCCTCCAGTAACCATATGGATTTGTAATGAGGCTGAGGAGAAAGAGGACCTGGTCTGGTCCCCCAGTACAGGGGAGGGCTTTCAATAATGCATCTGTTGAATATGCATACTGAGATGTAAAGCAGGAGCCTGACGGTCAGCTACGTCCAGGGCTCTCCTCACAGTAATTACACAGATAAACCCAACAGATAAACCAACCCACTAGCTGACCAGCGCACGCACACAGGCACGCAAGCACACACACACACACACACCGACACGCATGCACACACAGACAGACACACATGCACACACACACACACGCATGCACACACACACAGACACGCATGCATGCACACACGCACGCACGCACACACACACACACACACACACACACACACACACACACACACACACACACACACACACACACACACACACACACACACACACACACACACACACACACACACACACACACACACACACACACACACACACACACACACACACACACACACACCAGGGGTCTTTCATGAAAGCAGCAGATGAATAATGCTCCTGACAGAGCACTCCTCTGCTCCGGTTCCATTGCTCTCGGTTCCGGAGCGGGTGATGAAATAGAGAACACGGTGGGGAGACTGGAGCTGCTTCACGCTGCAGGCAGCATTTCTCTTCAGTGCAGAGTGTGTCAGCCCCGCCCAGCTGACTCTCATGAAGGCGGACAGCGGCTGGCCCAGACGTGTGCCGTGGCAGCGGAGGCCATTTTATGCCTTTTCAGCGAGAGCCCGGGGAACGGGTTCCATGTACACTGCATGGCCGTCTACTGGGCCAGCGGGGCCGTCTACTGGGCCAGTCTACTGGGCCAGCGGGGCCAGTCTACTGGACCAGTCTACAGGGCCAGCGGGGACGTCTACTGGGCCAGCGGGGCCAGTCTACTGGACCAGTCTACAGGGCCAGCGGGGCCGTCTACTGGGCCAGTCTACTGGGCCAGTCTACTGGGCCAGCGGGGCCGTCTACTGGGCCAGCGGGGCCAGTCTACTGGGCCAGTCTACTGGACCAGTCTACAGGGCCAGCGGGGCCGTCTACTGGGCCAGTCTACTGGACCAGTCTACTGGGCCAGTGGGGCCGTCTACTGGGCCAGCGGGGCCAGTCTACTGGGCCAGTCTACTGGGCCAGTCTACAGGGCCAGCGGGGCCGTCTACTGGGCCAGTCTACTGGGCCAGTCTACTGGGCCAGTCTACTGGGCCAGCGGGGCCGTCTACTGGGCCAGCGGGGCCAGTCTACTGGGCCAGCGGGGCCAGTCTACTGGACCAGTCTACAGGGCCAGCGGGGCCAGTCTACTGGGCCAGTCTACTGGGCCAGCGGGGCCGTCAGGAGCAAACCAATGTGTTATCTTTAGTCCCTCAGTGAGTGCGGTCGGTGTCTGGGAGTGTGAGCGATGGTTATGGCCGGTGCTAGCGCTGTATTAATCATGCCTCCAGAGCACTAAACCTCACTGAAGAAAACTTTGGGTTTTTTTACGCTTCTAAAACTGAAATGGACAGGCGAGTATTTAGAATTAAACTGAATTAATGAATCACATGCCCTGCTTCCATAACACACCGCTAAAAACATGACCCAGCGGCCTCTGCGGTGGTGCGCCATAGCTAGCCCTGGTGTGTGCCCGGCGCTACATGCTAGCAGGGCCCGCAGTGTCAAACAAAGGAGAAAGGCTCGGAAACAAAGAACCGCAGTGTCCACTATCGCAGTCGATAACAGATTAAATATTTAAGACTACGATTCCGTAGGAAAACGCCACTCAAAATGATGGACGGGCGTGGTGATGGCGGCAGACAGAAAACAGCAGCGCTGGCTGGTTCTAAGCGCTGGTCGGTGTCAGCACAACGGGGCGACTGTATAATGCAGAGTCAAGTCCAACATGTCCTTCACATCATTTGGGTTTACCGTAAACCGACTGACCCTGTCAATTTAGGACTCACACAAATATTATTTTTTTCTCCAGATTGTTTGAGTCCGACCGACTTGCCGGTTGTAACTTGCGTCAAGACCGACCGTTTTTTTTACTCTTCAAACAACTAATGCAATTACAATAAAACCCTTTTAATTATATTTGAGTAAGTATTGTGAATATAAATTGCCTACATACACACATAGGCTACGTTCTTTCTTTTATATAAAACCTGTGGCGTCATCTATGATTATGTTAACACCATTGGTTTAAGCATGTCACACTATGACCTATACGACACATTCGCTTCATTTCATCAATGGTTCCCTTGTCTGTTATGATGGCTGCGGCTGCAGTAAAGAAAATGTTTGCGGTCACCGTTCAAAGTTATAGAAGGCTATAGTTATAACTTTGGGTTCAGGCACTATAGCAATACATATAAAAAATACATTGAAATATCTCGACACCGCTATAACGGGACACAAAGTTCTGGAAGACCTGTGTCCAGATCTTTACCATCCCTTCTCCCCTCCAGTCTTACAGTGACCGTGTCGACTGATGTCAAGGAGACCACTAAACTTTTACTGGTTGGAGACCCAGTCAGTGACGTCACGATATGCAAATGTATTTAAATCCATACCTACGTATTCACCATGACCAAAATTGTACTTTTTTTTTTACTTTGAATTTTGAAAAAACAAATATAGACCTACCATAGCATACGTATACATCATCATACCATACATATATGGTAGCCATACCTACCCCCTTTTGGGTTGTTACTGCAAACTGAAACATTTCTACGGATGGCCTCAGGAGTTTTTCCCCACCGGGAGTTACATTTCACCTCGTTTTATAAAATATGTCACCGCGAGTGACAGTGCTTGAACAACTGCTAACGAGGCTAATGCTGCCGGACAGCGGCTCGGTGCGTTCATCGCAGGTCCAGATCACAAACTGAAATCAGCTGAACGTGGGAAGCCCTCAAAACGATCAACATCCACGACGACCGGAGCTCTCTGTTCAGCGCGGGGCGCCGGGGGCTTTCCCACTACGAGGACGCCATTTAACTATCAATCACCACCGCCAATCACAGTGTGGGGCGGGGGCGGTGCGGCCCCCCGGACCACCACAGCTTAGAGTCTCTTGGAAGAGACTCAACCCCCGGTGTCCATTACCCACTCTGCACTCACCCCCGGTGTCCATTACCCACTCTGCACTCAACCCCCGGTGTCCATTACCCACTCTGCACTCAACCCCCGGTGTCCATTACCCACTCTGCACTCAACCCCCGTCCATTACCCACTCTGCACTCAACCCCCGGTGTCCATTACCCACTCTGCACTCAACCCCCGTCCATTACCCACTCTGCACTCAACCCCCGGTGTCCATTACCCACTCTGCACTCAACCCCCGGTGTACATTACCCACTCTGCACTCAACCCCCGGTGTCCATTACCCACTCTGCACTCAACCCCCGGTGTCCATTACCCACTCTGCACTCAACCCCCGGTGTCCATTACCCACTCTGCACTCAACCCCCGGTGTCCATTACCCACTCTGCACTCAACCCCCGGTGTCCATTACCCACTCTGCACTCAACCCCCGTCCATTACCCACTCTGCACTCAACCCCCGGTGTCCATTACCCACTCTGCACTCAACCCCCGGTGTCCATTACCCACTCTGCACTCAACCCCCGGTGTCCATTACCCACTCTGCACTCAACCCCCGGTGTCCATTACCCACTCTGCACTCAACCCCCGGTGTCCATTACCCACTCTGCACTCAACCCCCGGTGTCCATTACCCACTCTGCACTCAACCCCCGGTGTCCATTACCCACTCTGCACTCAACCCCCGGTGTCCATTACCCACTCTGCACTCAACCCCGTCCATTACCCACTCTGCACTCAACCCCCGGTGTCCATTACCCACTCTGCACTCAACCCCTGTCCATTACCCACTCTGCACTCAACCCCCGGTGTCCATTACCCACTCTGCACTCAACCCCCGGTGTCCATTACCCACTCTGCACTCAACCCCTGTCCATTACCCACTCTGCACTCAACCCCCGGTGTCCATTACCCACTCTGCACTCAACCCCCGGTGTCCATTACCCACTCTGCACTCAACCCCCGGTGTCCATTACCACTCTGCACTCAACCCCGGTGTCCATTACCCACTCTGCACTCAACCCCCGGTGTCCATTACCCACTCTGCACTCAACCCCCGGTGTCCATTACCCACTCTGCACTCACCCCCCGGTGTCCATTACCCACTCTGCACTCAACCCCCGGTGTCCATTACCCACTCTGCCAGACACCCCGCCTGTAAACACTGGACCCTGGGCCTGTGGGGGCCCCGTCTGACCAGGGCCCCGTCTGACCAGGGCCCCGTCTGGCCAGGGCTGTCTGACCAGGGTTGTCTGACCAGGGGCTGTCTGACCAGGGCCCGTCTGACCAGGGCCCCGTCTGACCAGGGCCCTGTCTGACCAGGGCCCCGTGTGACCAGGGCCCCGTCTGACCAGGGCCCCGTCTGACCAGGGCCCCGTCTGACCAGGGGCTGTCTGGCCCCCCGCTGGGCGCTACACCGGAGACCCCCGGCCTGCTCCTACACACAGCAGTAAACACTTAGACACGCTCTCACGCATATATAAATGTGTACATGTCCACGCTGAACACCACACACGCACGCAGACACACACGCACGCACGTGGCCTTGTTGCTATTTTTAGGTACGGCCAAGGTGTGAGGTGTGAGGTCATGTGATTAAAGCATACCAGTGGGTTGTGAACTAAATGATCTTCTGTGAACCACTTGACCCCTCCAAACCCCACCCCCACAGGACAGGGACCCCCAGAGAAGCAGCTGATGAGTGCCCTGCACAGCGGGGGGGGATCTGTCTGGATGTGTGCCACCCACCCACCCACAGTAAGGTCGTAAGGTCGTGCTGTCACCTCAAAGTGGGACGGGACTACCCTCCCGGGATGAAGAGCTGCCTACCCTGCGTTCCTCCTGAAGGGGAGGGCTGTGGTTTGGGGGAGGGGTCCTGACTAGGGAACACGAAACCACTTGATGTGTAACAACAGCACTAAGCAGCCTTGGCTACGCATGAAGAAGCTTCAACAGTGTTACAGTAACATAGTCATCAGACTCTGCTTGAAACATCTGAAGATCTGAACACAAGCCAGACCGTTTTGGCCCTCTCTCGTCCTGCTGAAGGGGTCAGCGAGGGGTCAGGGGGGGGTCACTGCCGTCGCATCTTCTCAGAAGGCCCCTAATATCTTCTCCACCAGCTAAGATGATACAGAGAGCTGGGCTGATCTTATCAGAAGCATCTGATCGGGCTTCATCGGCCCTCATTCCCCTCCGATGACCCCAGACCCACTGCGTCTGTGCATGGGTGTTGCATACCACTCCGGGCGTGAGACCAGATAATTTAAAGAAACGCGACCATCGAATCCAAAATATGTGTTGCGTGTGTGCTTTCTGACCCCAGTGTGTGCTTTCTGATCCATGTTCACACATGCTTACATCAGTTGGACAGCTGTGGGCCTGTGCTAGTGTGTGTGTGTGTGTGTGTGTGTGTGTGTGTGTGTGTTTGTGTGTCTAGCTTGTGTGCACGTGCGAGAATCTGACCTTGCAGCCTGTGAACACTGCAGCAAAATAAAGAAATAAAGGAATATATTGAATGAATGCGGCCCCGTCTCCAGAGTGACAGAACTCAGAAGTAACATCAAAGGCGTGCTGCAGATAAGGGGTGAGTCAGAGGGGGGAGGAGGAGGAAGAGGGGGGGGGGGTACAGCTGCTGCTGTGTAGATTATGATTTAAAGTCTCTCACTCTCTCCCTCCCTCCCCCTCTCCTTCCCAACTGCAAGGAGGGTTTAAATTCTGACTATGGCATCGGGCGGCCCACATTTCAGAGGTATTAAGTCTCCAGCTGGGGGCGACCCAATGACAAGACACTGGGGGGGGGGGGGGGGGGGTTATGTGGAGGAGGTTCTACAGGGAGGGGGGGTATGTAGAGGAGGTTCTACAGGGAGAGGGGGGTATGTAGAGGAGGTTCTACAGGGAGAGGGGGGGGGGGGGGGGGGGTATATGGAGGAGGTTCTACAGGGAGAGGGGGGTATATAGAGGAGGTTCTACAGGGAGAGGGGGGTATGTAGAGGAGGTTCTACAGGAGAGAGGGGTATGTAGAGGAGGTTCTACAGGGAGAGGGGGTTATGTGGAGGAGGTTCTACAGGGAGAGGGGGGTATGTAGAGGAGGTTCTACAGGGAGAGGGGGGTATATGGAGGAGGTTCTACAGGAGAGGGGTATGTAGAGGAGGTTCTACAGGGAGAGGGGGGGGGGGTATATGGAGGAGGTTCTACAGGGAGAGGGGGTATGTAGAGGAGGTTCTACAGGGAGAGGGGGGGGTATATGGAGGAGGTTCTACAGGGAGAGGGGGGTATGTAGAGGAGGTTCTACGGGGAGAGGGGGGGGGGGTATATGGAGGAGGTTCTACAGGGAGAGGGGGTATGTAGAGGAGGTTCTACAGGGAGAGGGGGGGGGGTATATGGAGGAGGTTCTACAGGAGAGGGGGGGGGGTATATGGAGGAGGTTCTACAGGGAGAGGGGGGGGGGTATATGGAGGAGGTTCTACAGGGAGAGGGGGGTATGTAGAGGAGGTTCTACGGGAGGGCTGCTCGGGGGTCTGGAGGTGCAGCAGCATTTCTCACGCACACAGCTAGCTTCTACTTCTTCATGACAGTATTTTGTTGAGAATGGTCGAGTGGCCGAGCTAACAGAATAAAATACTTGTTCTGATACTGAAGATTTAAAAACAAATGGGATACAATGTGGTAGTATGTGTGTGTGTGCGTATGTGTGTGTCCAAGAGTATAGAGATGCGTACCACACAGTTTGTAGGGAGCGACAGTGATAACAGGCAGGCAGGCAGGCAGGCAGGCAGCAGACAGACAGACAGACAGACAGACAGACAGACAGACAGACAGACAGACAGACAGACAGACAGACAGACAGACAGACAGACAGACAGACAGACAGACAGACAGACAGACAGACAGACAGACAGACAGACAGACAGACTTACTCCATCATGGAGGCAGGGATGGAGCAGCAGTCCTGGATGGCGGTGAGGGGGGAGGTGAGGTGGGCGGTGTACGAGGCCTCCACCACCTGCTTGTTCCGGTTCACCACGTCCAGGTAGCGGTTGAACTTCTCCCGGATCTTCTTGGCGAGCTGCACAAACACACGAGACGCCATGGTGAC
>JAXIVH010000987.1:2500-27500 GCA_036785325.1 Urophycis tenuis
GGAACACATTGAATATCCAATGTGTGTGGGATTGATCGTAGATTGATGCTATGCTGGCAAACAATTATAATGATAAACAAATGATTGAAAATGTATTATTGATGGGATTGGCTCCAGCCCCCCCGCGACCCTCGTAGAGGATAAGCGGTTACGATAATGGATGGATGGATGTATTATTGAAAATGTTTGTATCTTTTTTTTTGAGTTGTGAATCTGAGCTTCATTAAATCGAGACAAATTAGTCAGAAAAAGACAATTGGACAACTGGATTTGTGAATCAGCAAAAAAATATATCCCATACATAATGTATTTAACTTAATGCATAAGTTAATCAGTTGAATGTAAACTACAAGACTACATATGTAGGAAATTTGCAACAACAAAAAAAAAATGTACGTAACTCAAAGTCATGTGAATATACAAATGTACAAATGTCGCAAAGCAAATACCATCAATCTTTACCAGCCACGTATAAATAAGTACAAAATCGCAAACTTTTCTTCATGCATGTTCCACGTACTGACCTAAATATACTCCATCACTTAGAACTCACCTTGTGCAGTATAAACCACCAGTAAAAAAGCTGTTATTTCAGCACGGCCTTTCACTGTCGATTTGTAACATCGGTGGAACAAATCTCTGTCATTTTCAACTCAGGCACCCTCGCCATAAATCGGCCACCATTTCCCAGTCGAACCTTTCCTCATATTCTGTCCATATCAACTCTGTACTGACACTCTGAATGTAAATACAGTGTTAACACACGAGAAAGACACTCTCCGGTGGCACCACTTACCTTCTAGCGTTTAGTGAATGGAGCCCCTTGACAAACCACCTCCACGAGGCAAGAGAAGCGAGGGACAGATGTTGGTGACACTGAGTGAGAGAAAGAGTTCCCCTGGGCGACGGTCCAAAAAGTTAGCCCCTCTGTTTTCTGTTGATGGAAGCACAATCTATTGTGAGCGACCCCATGTTCCCGTACCGCATGCACTTGAATGGTATGATGGGGCGTGTGTGTGTGTGTGTGTGTGGGGGGGGGGGTACATGGGGCCTTTAACCTGGTTCTGCTTTGTGTGCGTGTGTGAGTATGTGTGTGTGTGTGTGTGTGTGTGTGTGTGTGTGTGTGGTGTGTGTGTGTGTGTGAGTATGTGTGTGTGTGTGTGTGTGTGTGTGTGTGTGTGCGCGTGTGTGTGAGTACGTGTGTGTGTGTGTGTGTGTGTGTGTGAGTACGTGTGTGTGTGTGTGTGTGTGTGCGTGTGTGAGTATGTGTGTGTGTGTGTGTGTGTGTATGTGTGTGTGTGTGTGTGTGTGTGTGTGGTGTGTGTGTGTGTGTGTGTTTGTGTGTGTGCGCGTGTGTGTGAGTACGTGTGTGTGTGTGTGTGTGTGTGTGTGTGTGTGCGCGTGTGTGTGAGTACGTGTGTGTGTGTGTGTATGTGTGTGTGAGTACGTGTGTGTGTGTGTGTGTGTGTGTGTGTGTGTGTGTGTGTGTCCAGGGGGATGGGGGGATTGGGGGGGGGGGGCTCCCCTGTATATTCCAGGTTGTTTTTGTTTGTTTGCGGCCGGTGTGCCCTGGAACAGGGGATGTGCATAGCTCTGCGTTCCTGGCGTTGCTGAAAGCAACATGCTGAAACAGACACTTTGCTTTGAGAGAGATCTGGTCACGTGGGCGGCCCACACAGAGCCACACGCCACACTGACGGTCTCCCTTCACCGCAGCAGGAAACGCGCGCCTCAGTGCTGCGTGACTCCATACGTTGTGCGGGTTCTATGTTCTATGTTCTTCTGCGGCCTCGTTGCCGTCCAGGCGTCCGGCGTGGATGTGTTCCTGCCATTACATTGGGCTGGTTCTCAGAGACGCCACCGATAATCAACTTCGTAGGGAGGGTTCTTGTGTTGACCCCCCGCGGGTTCCCGGTCGCTTGGTATGGACCATCTACCGGACACAAGGAAAGGCCTGGTCGTTAAGACCAGGCCTGACTTCAATTAATATATATGTCTGTCTGTCTGTCTGTCTGTCTAGATGGATGGATGGATGGATGGATGGATGGATGGATGGATGGATGGATGGATGGATGGATGGATGGATGGATGGATGGATGGATGGATGGATGGATGGATGGATAGATGGATAGATAGATAGATAGATAGATAGATAGATAGATAGATAGATAGATAGATAGATAGATAGATAGATAGATAGGTGCTCAACCTACCACAAAAAAACATAATTGAACAGGCACACGACTTAAGTGTGCACACGACTAAATATCGACATGGCTACTCAAAAGGGCTTTTATTCAATCAGAAGTCACCAGTCATTTCACCAAATCAGTAGAGCAAGTACTAACAGGCAGTAATCGCCGATTGAACAGATCCCTTTTTCTTCAATCCATCAATCAGTGTTGTCGTTTCCTTAATGTCTGAAGATTGTAAGTACAGACCATGATGTAATTCTGGTATTTGGCGATGATAACATTTAGGGAACTAGAAAGCCTATCATCCATTCATCTACCGTTACAAATACATCCATCATTTCCTCCCTGTTTCAAACACAGCAGTGGATCTGATGACAGTAGTACTACAATTTGTTATGGGTAAAAATAAAAAAACGGAAGGAGGAAATAGTATGCCCTATTGCAGCTATAACAGTCTTGCCATGTGTGCATATAGCCTAAATTAGCTTTAAATCGGCCTATATACACTACACTACACAACAACATTAACACTTAGCAATCTGTTGATAATAAAGAAAGATGCATACCAACTAGGTGTGTATTTGTCTGTCTTATGGGGAACTCTCAACGATAAATTTACACAATTATTACATATCTGACAAAATAATATTATTGATGAAAAGTAATATATGTCATATATTTTTATTTAAAAAAAAAAAAGTTATGAATTACGTGAAGCGCATGCGTCCCATCGGTTCGTTCTCGAAAGAAATCTGACCTCTTATGACCCGGAAGCTGACGCCAAACCCAAGCTGTTCCATCGGAGGAGTAAAGATGGCTGACAACGGCGCCGCAGATCCTGGAAATAACAACAATAATAAAACTGTCGCCCCGGAGGGAACTATTATTAAGGTCACAGTCAAAACTCCTAAAGATAAGGAAGAAATCGCCATCTCTGAAGATGCTTCCGTCACTCAGGTGTGTATCAGGGCGACACAACGCTGGCCGAGGCGACTCAGCGTTGTGCTACAACGTCATGCCCCTGCCCACTTTCTTTACTAGCTTAGCACACTCTAGCTAGGAGCTAATTAGCTAATCTAGCATTTGTCGTATTACTGGCCTACCGATATGAAGTGTGACATATTAAATCGATTGTCGGCTTAATATATCAAACACTATCAGATATGATCTGTTAAATGGTTTCTTCAGAGAGGCGATCTAGATGAATAGTGGCAATGTAAGTGAGGTGGATTGCCGGCTAGCTAGGCAACGTTAGCTAGCCGAATGAGCTTCCACGGTAGGCTAACGTTAGCTAGCCAAACAAGTGTCAGCTGATGAGCTGTCCTCTTCCTAAATGTAATGTAAGATGTAGAAACCCCATTGACTGACAGTTGTCCTCCGTTGTGTTACTCCTCGAGCCGTTTAAAACAAGCATTGGGGCAAAATGAGCTCTCAGAAAATCTTTACTCTAGAACATTCTTCAACTGATATCATTGAGCCCTGCACCTGAATGTAGAATAGCGACTACTACATGTCCTCGATTGTATTGTGTTTTATTAGAATAAAGATGAATACATTATTTCTCGACTTCCTCTGGATCGTGAGTCATGTAGTGACGCTGCCAGGCATTATCTCGAGACTACTCTATCCGGTGTATGGCATATGACTTACAAATGTTTCATCTTATTTAAAAATCTAAACGTGATTCACTTGATAGTAATGTGTATAGAGAGAGTGTAATTTTTGTCGTTATTGGACACCATGGCCACAGCAAACTCACATTTGTACCACATTTTGTGTGGGCATAAGCATGCTTGCAAAGTTGGAGAGTATTTTCAGAGAATGTTAACCCATTTGGCATGGTTTCTTTCACCATGTGAATTAAGTGTTGTGCAAGTATTATACAAGAGCAACTTTCAGTCCATGTGTGACCTACTAAACAGAACATGGCTGATCAGTTAAGTATGAAGGTCTTGGTTTCAAGTGATCAATGAGCGCATGTTAGAGTTTCACCACAAGGGTTTGCTCCAGCCCTCCTTAACACTTCGCAGTGTAGCACTGTCACTGTTTGATTTCCTTTTTTCTGTACTTCTCTGTTCTCAGTTTAAGGAAGAAATCTCGCGGCGGTTCAAGGCCAAACAGGATCAGTTGGTTCTGATATTCGCCGGGAAGATCTTGAAGGACGGCGACAGCCTCAACCAACACAGCATCAAGGATGGCCTGACAGTTCACTTAGTAATAAAGACGGCACAAAAGTAAGGAAACCCAGCGGGGACGACCTCGCCCGTGCGCCCTTTTGCTAAATATCTCTCCCCCGATCTGCAACAAGGGTCTTCCATGTTGTTGCGCAATGCTTTGAAAATCTCTTATCGGCGTGGCCCATCCACGTCATTTTGCAAGCTCATGCCTTATTTGTGAAGCGCACGGCGACAGCTGCTCGCCCGACTACCTGCGGTATTCTCACTCCTGCACCTTTCTGTTTCGCGCCCCCAGGGCCGGAGACGGCGCTGGCTCCTCGTCCACGGGCTCTGCTTCCAGCCAGGCCGGCAGCGCCTCCACCCCCAGTCCCGCGGCCAACCCGGCCACCGCCACCTCCACCGCCACCTCCACAGCAGCAGCGGGCCCCACCGGCACGGCCCCGCCTCCCACGCAGACCCCTAACTTACTATGTGAGTCTCTCTCCCGCCGAGGCGGCGTCGTCGCTTATCTCCGAGACCCACTCCTGTGCACACTCGCAGGCAACCAGAACAACCAGAATGGGGGGAGGGGATGGCCCGCTGCTTTGCGTGTGTTTGTTATCAGCCGAAACACACTGGGTGTCCCATGATCTGCAACTTACTTGGGAGGTAGTGAACTCCTTACCTGCACCGCAAGCACACGTCCCTGAAGTCAACGTGGGCCCCGGTGTCTTCTCAATAATTAAATGGTTATGTACTGCAGTTACAGAGTGCTTTTAAGGCGGACGAAAGCCAGCTCATCGGGGGGCGGTTAGGGCACTTAAGGTTTCTTGCTTATTGGCACCTTGACACTTGGATGGGAGGAGCCGGGCGTCGAACAAGCAAAGTTAAAAGCAATAAAATATCAGTCAATCACTTTTACATTTAACCCCATTTACCCCCAACACATTTACCCCCCCCCCCCCCCCCCCCCCCCCCACACCACACACACACACACACACACACACACACACACACACACACACACACACACACACACACACACACACACACACACACACACACACACACACACACACACACACACACACACACACACACACGCGCGCGCAGCGAACACTCAAAATGTCCTCCTCCTTCTTCCCAGCTGGCTTCGGTGACCTGTCCAACCTGGCCGGCCTGGGCATGGGCTCTGGGAACTTCATGGAGCTGCAGCAGCAGATGCAGCGTCAGCTCATGTCCAATCCGGAGATGCTGTCCCAGATCATGGAGAACCCGCTGGTGCAGAACATGATGTCCAACCCGGACCTGATGCGGCAGATGATCGTGGCCAACCCCCAGATGCAGCAGCTGATGGAGCGCAACCCGGAGATCTCCCACATGCTCAACAACCCCGAGCTCATGAGACAGGTGAGGGACGGCCGCGCCCCCCTCCACCACGGTCTTCTCACGGGTGGGGTCTCACGGGTGGTGTAGATCAGCGGGGAACTAACACACATCCCCCCCCCCCCCCTCGGTATTCCCCAGACGATGGAGCTAGCCAGGAACCCGGCCATGATGCAGGAGATGATGCGTAACCAGGACCGGGCGCTTAGCAACCTGGAGAGCATCCCGGGGGGGTACAACGCCCTGCGCCGCATGTACACAGACATCCAGGAGCCCATGTTCAGCGCCGCCAGAGAACAGGTGGGCGCTCCGGGCCTTCCCCTGCTCAGTATTCAGCCCACGTGCTACGTTATGCTTTCTGTTGAAAACAAAAATATAATAAGAGTGTGTGTATGGATGACTGGTCACAATTCTAATTAGAAAAGTTTCTTTTTTTTTTGAGTAACTCCATTTTACATTGTTTGCTTTGATCACTCTTGGCTTCACTTTAGTTGCTTTTTGGGTCAGATTGTCTTCTCTATGTCTATTCCATATGTCTATATGTATGAATGTATATATATATATATATATATATATATATATATATATACAGTATATATATATATATATATATATATATACAGTATATATATATACAGTATATCTATGACCAAATGCATTGAAGACGATCCCTGTCCACACAGTTCGGTAACAACCCCTTCTCGGCCCTGGGGGGCACCAACGACTCCGGCGTCCAGCCGTCGCGGACGGAGAACCGCGAGCCCCTCCCCAACCCCTGGGGTCCGCCCAGCGCCACCAACCCGGCCGAGAGCGGCGGGGGCCCCGCGGGGGGCCCCGGCACCACCCCCGGGACCACCCCCAGCGTGTCCAACCCCCTGGGCATCAACGCCGGCGGCCTGGGGAACGGTAAACAGACCACACGTGTTGACTCTCTCACTCACCCTTCGCCATTGAGTCCCTCTTTTAAAGAATCGTTTTGAATATGTAAAGGGGGCATTTAGCAGACGCTTTTGTCCAAAGCGACTTACAAGTCGGTACATGTGTGGGGTTCGACATGTGGACAGTTGGAGGAGGAAGGGGGATCGAGGGGATCGAACCGCTCACCTTACGGAGAGTGGTAAGACCCGCTCTGTCCACCCGCTCTGCCCACTGAGCTACTGCCGCCCCCTGCAGCTTTAGTGATGAGGGGTGTATGACTCCTAGCAGAAGGGCACTGAGTTCGAACCCCTCTGACCGGCCCGGACGACTTGGAGGCAACCCGGGAGCGAGATAGGCTACCCCCCCTTCCCCACCCACCCCGAACGTCGCGCCTGATTTTTGTCTCGCGGTCCTCCAGGCATGTTCAACAGCCCAGGCATGCAGAGCTTGATGCAGCAGATCTCGGAGAACCCGCAGCTGATGCAGAACATGCTGTCGGCTCCCTACATGCGCAGCATGATGCAGTCGCTGTCCCAGAACCCGGAGTTGGCCTCCCAGGTTCGAACACACACACACGCACACACACACCAGAGTGCACAGCGATGGCAGGCTGCTCATTGTTATTCTGAGCGTGTTTCACATTAGGCTCTGATTTATGTTGGGCTTGATTCACAGGTTGTATTGAATAATAATGAGGAAGAGGATGGGCATGCTAAGGTGGCAACCCATTGGCACCAGCTCACCTAATCACACGCGCGCGCGCGCGCACACACACACTGACACACACACACACACACACACACACAGAGGAGCTTTTCTATAAGCCCACTTTCAATTACAGCAAATTCAGATTGAAGGAACAATAATCAGCAAAGAATGGGTGACTGACTTTCTTGTGACATTTTTCCTCTGCACAAAATATCCACTCTATGGTGAAAGCCTAAATCTGATCACACCCAGCAGCACACCGAGATATATCTGTGTACGCCTGGGAAGACACTGTGCCGCAGATTCTTCAGGTGGCGTTAAATGATGTGACCACCCCCACAGCAGTGATCAATGCATTCAAAACGCCAACTGTGTTGCAGGTGTTGATGAACAACCCCTTGTTCGCCGGGAACCCCCAACTGCAGGAGCAGTTCAGGTCCCATATGCCCGTCTTCCTGCAACAGGTAACGCTCACCACAACCACAGCCAAGACCACACGCTCAGTGCCTGGGGATGTATAACGGCTTGTGGGCTGCTCCCTAACGGCTTCTTGAAGGGGTAGTTCGGAGTTTTGGCCTAATTTCCAAGCTGTCCTGTGTGTTATTTATCATCGGAGACGTTTTCAACACATTTCACGCAGTTCTTCTAGTTGCAGAGTTCGCCGGTGCTAGGCTAGTGCAAGTCAATGGTTTCGGCGAGCCGACTAATAAAAACAGTCTTACTCACTTCCACAGTACACCCGAGGCAAATGAATGATAATGCCAGACTGATGCCAGACAGATCGATATAAATGTCTGTGTTGATAGAATAGTGTTGGAAATAAAACCAACCTTGCATTGCATTTTGAGGGACTTGTGTCTCAGTAGCAGCAGTTATACTTCCTGGTAGTAGGCTACAGCAGCGGCGGACTGATATCACCTCGGTTGCCGTCAGAAAGTAGTCCCTCAAAATGCGAGGATTCATGCAAAGCGAGGCGGTGGGGGTTGCGAGGGTTCTCGGCGTGTGATTGGCTGTTGACGCGTTGGGTTATGTGCGGTGACAGATGCAGAACCCGGAGGCCCTCTCGGTAATGACCAACCCGAGGGCCATGCAGGCCCTCATGCAGATCCAGCAGGGCCTGCAGACACTGCAGTCGGAAGCACCGGGACTCATGCCTAGGTACACACACACACACACACACACACACACACACACAGTCTCTCGAATGAGCACACACACACCTATGGACATGCCAACGTATACCTGCTCAGGTAAACTGTTTGCTGCGTTGACAGTTTTTCTCTCTCTCTTTTTCTCTCCTTCTCTCTCTCTCTCTCTCTCTCTCTCTCTCTCATGTGAAGTCTGGTCCCGGGTGGGATCCCCGGGATGCCCCCCGCCACCGGGGGCGTGGCGCCGGAGAACCCCGCCCCCTCCCCCAGCGCGGGAACAAACCCCGCCCAGCAGCAGCTGATGCAGCAGATGCTCCAGATGTTTGCGGGCGGCGCGGGGGGCATGGGAGGTGGACTGGGAGGGCTGGCTGGAGGACTGGGAGGAGGCCTGGGCGGAGGACTGGGCGGACTGGGAGGAGGACTGGGTGGACTGGGAGGCGGAGGAGGAACCGCAACGGTACATGCAGCACACACACATGCGCACGCACACACACACACACACACGCATGCGCGTGCACAAACACACACACACACATGCGCGCACAAACGCACTGTTTTGGTGGGGGTAGAGAACACTATGGTGAATTGAAAAAATATGCATATTCCCCACATCACTAATGTGATGTGGGGAGTAGAGTGCGGATCGGTCCAGAATCTTCTGTCCGAGCCCGTCCCCGCGTCCCGACAGAACAGTAACCGAACCCGACCCGAGCCCGACAGGCATCAAGCTTTTTATTATCCGAGCCCGACACAGTTAAAGTCTATTTTTTTTCATACTGATGACACATTTACGTCTGTGTTTATGAAAGCCCCGCCTTTATCAAGCAACTGCAAGGCATTTGGAAATGTCAATAAACAGATGAGCGCAACACATGCGGGCGTTAACCCGCGGGTGAATTAAACATTTTAAATCGCGCAGACGTGACCGAGCCCGACCCGAACCCGAGCATCATTTTCTAAATATTTACTGTACTGTCGGGTCCCGTCGGGTTACCTTCGGGTGTCCATCCTCTGGTGTGGAGGTGCCTGTCCAAGGTACATGAAACGCGGTTGGTTTCCTGTCGGCGTCCCGAGCTGTCGAGCTTCCTGGACGCACGCATCCGGGAAAGCTTGACCGCTGAGTGCGACGACGCTCACTGTACCTCCCGCGCGGCGCGACCAGAACGGTATCACCAACCTGCCGGGGGGGGGGGGCCGTGACACGTCCCACTCAGTCCCGGGACCCTCAATCCAAAACATGTGGTGGAACCCCAGCGGAAACGGGTTCACCTCCACTTGAAGGTTCTTTCTGTCTCATAAAGACACGTGTTTCAATGAAGATACAACAGTGTTGTTCTTACGGCAGTGAAACAGCGAGTGGCAGTCATCAACCACACCGGCGGCCACAAACAAGTCCGGGAAATGACGAGGAGTACGCAGAAAACACAGCAGCCCACTCATTCAGTCATCCAGTCATTCAGTCATTCATTCAGGCGGGTCTTGCTCTCGTAGTGCCCTTTGTACACGCGGCCCCATCGACGCCTCCTCTCTATCTTATCTCCATCTGGCCAATGCGCGCAAACCGGCTGCACCGCATGCATGGAAACGGCCCCGTGGTTTCAAACACTAACAATAAGTGGTTCCTGACCGACTGCATTTTAGCACCAGAGCACCGCTGTAATTTAGTGTTTGACATATCTCGGGCCGTAGCCGACAGTGGATTTTCCGAGACCTCTAATATTCGGCAATTTGTCACCTGGAATCGTGAAGAATACTCTTCAATCAAAGGAATACATTTTCCAGCTTTACACGGCATGACGTTAGCCAGGCTACAGAGGCGAGTCGAGGAGAAAGGATCCAGAGGCATCGAAGGGGGAATTGGCGTGGAAGGTGGTGAGGTGGTGAACCGAAGCCAGATTGTGATCGCGTAATTATGCCTGGCACGTGGGTTAATTGAACTTGATATCCAACATTACTTATCTGTCGACCTCCTCATACGCATTCAAACCAGCCGTGGTGTTTGTGCTGGCGCTCACAGTGAGCCATGACTATTCCATGGGCACCTTTCATTTTCAACAGATGTAGCCTAAGCCAACGCCAGGTCGAGAATCGAGGTCTGCTGGGTATTTCATCAGCGCTGTCTCACCATCGCGTTCCCCCCCCACCCCCAGAGCACAGAGGAGCCGGCCAGATTGTACAGTATCTGATGAAATGGCCATCTTCATCGTCATCGGTTGTTGAAATCCTATATTGCATCAGATGGCTCCAAAGAATTGCACAACGGCGCACAAATGGATTTGTAATACTATCCTCTAATACTGTGCATACATCGCCAAATATGTCTCTTTAGTCTTTTTTTCAGTTTTTTTTTTTTTGTGGCAGTGGCTGCGTTCACTGCGACGGGACAAACAGAACAACTGTTTGTCCCGTCGCAGTGAACGCAGCCGTCATGTCGCAGCCACTGCATTTTCCCACAGCTGCAACGTGTTGCAACTAACTGCCTTTTTTTTGCCTTTTTGCCTTTTGTGACCCCCCCCCCCCCCCACTGCTGTAGTCGCCATACAGTATGTTCTTTCTGACCTCCGCCTCGCCCGAACGCACAATGGGGATTTCTGTGTCACAAAGATTTGTTTTCCGTGCTTGGTCTCCCGGCCCGTTGCCGTGATTCAGCGGAACGTGCCGTCGGAGCGCCGCAGACTCCCATGTGTACCGTACTGGAGGGCGTACATAGGCACCCGCCCTCCCGCGGGGCTTTGTGTTGAGCATCGCAGGCTGAACTGTGGGCGTGTAAAGAGGGGTGGGATGTGAGACCCGGGATGTGAGACCCGACTCACCCTGGGTTCCGGGTGGGTGGGTGGGTTGCTTTCTGACGGCGTACGTGCCGGGTTCCGAAGTCTTGATCGTTAGTGTGCACGGGCACTTTTAGCATGGGGCCTACTAGAGGATGGATACCCGACCCGAACCCGACAGGACCCTGGGGGGGCCGGGTCGGGTTCGGACAAATGTTTTTGAAATTATGCTCGGGTTTGGGTCGGGCTCGGTCACATCTGCGTGATTACAATTTTTTTTGCGCTCCAAAAAAAAAAAAAAAGCTTGATGCCTGTCGGGCTCGGGTCCGGGTACTGTTCTGTGGGAGGCGGACCGGACTCGGACAGAAAATTCTGGCCCGATCCGCACTCTAGCACCCGCGCACCGTTGGAAAGGGTACTGCAGACCGTTGTCAGTAACGGCGGCCCACCTTATTCCCACAACATTTGGGGGTGCAGCCTCGTTGCTCCACTGACCCCGGTACCCCGTGAAGGTCCCAGTCACACCGCGGCAGAGCGAGGACTCTTTACGGCCATGAAGAGCCTCTCAGACGATATTTTCGATCGCCCCTTCCAAGCATTCGTTGTACCCTTCTATTGTTTAAAGTGTGTGTTAACGCTCCCAGCATTCTTCATTCACAGACTTTACGGAATATTTTGGTCATGTGAGGATCATAGTTGTAAAGGGTCGAATCAATCCTCCAGTATAATTATTATTATAATATATTATTTTCAGAATTGGCATTTGTTTCAAAGTGGCGACTGGCATTGCAGGTATTTGTGTTTGCCAGGCGTTGCCACTGAGTGCCTGCAGTCCTGGTAATTATTTAGATAAATATAGAACACGTTACTAGCTTAAGAAGGGCTGAGCCGCCGCTATCAACGTAAAACGCCAAGCGATGCTTTGTTCCATTACCTCGATTAGAAGCAACTAGAATCCGCTACAAATAAACACCAGCGATGGTTTGCCATTTCCAGATACTGCTGTGCTTATGAGGACATCACAAATGGGTGTGTCCACCCACATGTCTGATGTACAGCAGCCGGCTTTAACGTTAAGCCGTGAGCAAAAAAGGCGTGGCGGGACGCAAAATTATCAAAATAAAAAATAAAAAAGAATACAATTTCCAGTCTGCGTGCCGTGAAGTCAAGGCCCCGCCCACTGCTGGTCTGCTGCGTCTCTCCGTCTTGGGGCAGCCGCGGCCTACTGATTAGGGCTTCGGACTCGTAACCGGAGGGTTGCCGGTTCGAACTCCGACCAGTACGATACGGCTGAAGTGCCTGTGAGCAAGGCACCCTAACCCCTCACTGCGCCGCTGTTGGCAGCTCACTGCCTCGGGATTAGTGTGCTTCACCTCACTGTGTGTGGCTCACCATCACTGTGTGCTGAGTGTATTTCCACTAATTCACGATTGGGTTAAATGCAAAGTCCAAATTTCCCTCACGGGATCAAAAGAGTAATTCTTCTCCTTCTTCAACTACGTTCACTCTAACACCTTGTGATGGATGAGATGTGTCTGACATGATCCCCCCCCCCCCCCCCCCCCTCCCCTCCCTGCTCCCCTGGCAGACCCAGACACCAGAGGTCCGGTTCCAGTCCCAGCTGGACCAGCTTAGCGCCATGGGCTTCATCAACCGCGAGGCCAACCTGCAGGCCCTCATCGCCACCGGCGGCGACATCAACGCCGCCATCGAGAGACTGCTGGGCTCACAGCCCTCGTAAAGACACACACGCGGACACGCGTGCATACTCGAGACACACGCACACACACACACACACACACAGACACACAGACACACACACACACACAATCAACCCACCCCACCCACCACACACTCACTCGCTGTCATCCATACATCCTTGTGACGACCCGCGGCGTCTTAACAGAACCAAGAGAAATACCAGTGAAGAAGTTTCGACATTTGCAGAAGAAACACGGACATGATGCGCCTCCCGATTCTTGCCCCGCCCTTTTTTTTTCCGCTCCCCCCCCCCCCCTTTTTTTTTCCCCTCCCTCCCCCGCTCCCCCCCCCTCCCTCCCACCCCTGCCCGGCCCTGTTGGTACCATCCACAGGGCATCTGCTCCAGTACACTGCTGCAGTGGCGGACTGGACCATTTTTTTCCTTAACCCGACGTGGGGGGGGGGGGGGTGGTGGTGTGTGTGTGTTCTGTTTGCAGCAGCGACGAGAGTCAGTCAGCCAGTTATTTAATTTAATTATTCTCCTTCCTGCCGTCGTCTTCCCCCCCTCCCCCCACCACCACCACCAGGCTGAGGGCGGTGGCAGTCAGCCAGAGTCAAACCTGCAGCCAGACCCCGCCCCCTGAGCCCCCCTCCCACCCCCGAGTCCAGTGTGGCACAGTCTGGTGGCGTCGGCTCTACACATTTACATGTATACATAATCTTTTTGAGTTATTGCTTTTTAATATTGTGGAGCTCCAGGTTTTATAGGCCCGTCTCGAGAGAACAAGCAAGAGGTCCTTTTTTTTTTTGTTTATTTTCTTTTTTTTTGTTGTTGATCATTAAAATCTTTAACTCCGCCCCTCGATTTCCCCCCCTCGCCACCCTCCCTCTCACTCACCTTTCGTTTTAAACCTCTACACCAACAGGCCACCTCTATATCTATGTATATCTATATATAGATATAGAATATATCTATATATATATTAAGAAAAAAAGAAAAGCGCTTCTGAATGACGCGCGCCTCCCACACTTCCCTCGATTTTCTGATTCGTCATTCCAGAACGGCGTGGCCACCCGCTCGCCTGTTCTCCACCAATCAGGCGCTACCTCTGTGCCTTCGGTCTTCTCCAGCCCCCTCCCCCTCCCTCCCCCCCGCCCCCGCCCCCCTTTAAGGCATTCTCAACTGACGTCGTCGTCGCTTGACCACGCCCACTCTGACATGATTGGTCGGAATCTGAAATCTGGCCCGCAGTGGCCTCCCACGCAGAAGGTATCCTTTTTCGTCGTTTTCACCGTGATCATTTAGCACCGTTTGGAGGAGGAACAGCAGGCAGATCAGCTCTCCTCGTATTTTATCCTGACCATTTTAAGACTTTATTTGAGGTGGAGCTAGTACCTAGAGATAATTATTGCTCGCCCTCACACTTATAAAAAAAACAAAAATAAATAAATTGGAAATCAAAACTGATTAAAGACATAATGGAAAGGCTATTATTTTTATTATGGTGGAACCACACGCGTAAATTGAACTTCTAGTTTTTTTTTTTTCGTTTTTTTTTTTTTTGCTTTTGGAAATCTCAGCATTGTAGTTGTGGTAACCTTGGCAACTGCTTCTATAGCTTTGCTTTGTCTGTTGACCTCAGCTGATACAAAATCCATCTCCCAATTCAACATGTTGGAACTAACTTTTAACAGTACTGTACTAAAAAAGAATAATAAAAAAAATCTTGCTCAAAAACAACCTTTTTGCGCAGTGTAATTTAATGGACAGTGTGACAATATGTATTTAGTTTTTTTTTCTTTTTTTTTTTTTTTCTTTTAAGCATACTATAATATATTTCTAGAAGTTGGTTCCCCGTTCCAATGGCTTTCACTGTAATTGTTGTTAGTGGTTCAAGTCTGTCTACGTGTCATGGAGGAGGTAACTCATTGAAATGGCGGTTGAGCTCAAGAGTCTTAAGAGAATTGTGATACATTGTTTGCTCCCATTTGGCACAATCATCGTGAAAATTGCTGTTCATTCCTGGAATATTGCAATAAAGCTTTGAACCATTAACACTCAATGATCCTGGGCAGGGTTTGAGCTCAGTGGATTGCAGCGTTTGACTTCCTTGCGCCAGACAGAGGGTGATGGCTCACGATCGAGTAGAGAGAAACTAATTGTTACCGCATGTGACAGTCGTATTGTCGTATTGTTTTGATTCTTTGTTTTTCACGTTTTAAAGACTTTTTTTTCGGTTGCCTATCCTGATCTGAGAATTCCTCCATTTCACAGTAAGAGTAAAAGACTTGGCTGCAGGGTGTGGATGATGGGTTGCAGATGTGATGAGGGACCTCCTGGAGATTCACCACAAACAGAGAGAGGGCTTCTACATTTAACATGGCAAATTAAATTCAAGGCATATGCTCAATCATTTCAAACATGTTTTGTACCATATAGGGGGCGGCAGTAGCTCAGTGGCTAGAGCAGCGCCTTCACTACCCAGAGGGTTGGCAGTTCGATCCCCACCTCCCAACCTGTCCACATGTTGAAGTGTCCTTGAGGAAGACACGGAACCCCACAAATGTACCGATTGTAAGTCACTTTGGACAAAAGTGTCTGCTAAATGCCCTTAAAAAAAAAGCAACTTGTGAATTACGAAATTGAATCAGCACTATGGTGGATTATACAAATCCTTTCCTGAGCCGTACTGCATTTGTAATTCACCACTCACTCCTAAGTGGGTGTTGGGTCATTTGATTTATGGTACAATGCTAAAAATTCTTAGCTCCCAGGTCCACATTGCAAGAAAATATAAATGTACTATAAACTCTTCTGGAATGGGCTTCTGGGCTTAGCTCAGACCTCTGAGATGGGAGCAACCAGCAGAATGTCTTATTTTGATAAATAAGATATTTGAATGCTTTCTTTTGCACTCTGGCAGTTTTTGTCATTGGACTTTTTTACATTTACATTTAGATGGGAAGCTCAAAACAGTGCGGCTTTGCTCTCCAGATGAATTATGAATGGTGACGCTCAAAATATTAGCCGTGCTTAGTAATTGGTAATTGGTCATTAGTATTGGTATTGAGTAGAGGCAGAATACCTCACAAATGCGCTTGTGAAACCTTTTACAAGTATATTGGAATATAAATGTTTCTTCCTCACTCTCTCTCTCTCACACACACACACACACACACACACACACACACACACACACACACACACACACACACACACACACACACACACACACACACACACTTCACTCATACAAATTGCGTGCATGCCAAGTAGTTTGAAGTGATTATGTCAATGGTATTTTATTTTCGAGGGATTTAATGCATGATCAGCATGACAATGCAATGCCATTTTATTATTTAGATCCGGACCAGGGCTATTCTTAACATTTTTTCTTACATTTCGACTCTATGACAAGACATGTCAAAAATAAAATCGACTCAAACTGGAACAAAAATACCGTAAATGAAACCATATTAAAAAAAACATCTCTATCCGTTATGCTTCGGGCAACATTTCGCTCAACCTTTGCGCTTGTTCCTCAATGGGCTCTGAAATGAATACATGTTATGTAACCCATAAATGTATTGTGGGAACCTAATATAGCATGTTGTATTAAGTTAATTATGATTTACAAACTATAAACTATAAACATGGCTATAATGTAAAAAAAAACAAATCTTAATTGGTGTAATACACCTTAAGCGAGTGCAACAGTAGACAACCAATCAGAACGTGTGAGCGAGCGAGCGGAAGAGAGAGAGGAACGAGATTGAGGCAGTTTTGCTGCGGAAGAAAAAAAAAACTAGCGACACGAGAAGAAAACGAGAGTTAATAGGGGATAAAGAAAAGCGAAAACAAAGCAAGGTTTTAAAGAGCATTAAGCCTCACGTTTCACTTTCTTTTCTGAGTATTTTTTATTACTGTTGTTTGTATTCGTTGGAGGACCCGTGGTTTTCACGGGACTGTGTGTTATTCGTTGGAGGACTCGGCGCGTTTTTTTTTTATAAAGAGGAGATCGTTTGGTGGAACAGAACCGAGGAAGCAAGATGGCGAGCTACCCAGTGTAGAAGATATCATCGCGAGCTGTTAGCACTTCATGCTGCAGGACCACGCTCCTGTTTTCTTGGATAACTGAGGGAGTGCGGTAAGACAAATTAACTTTCCAAAAGTGGCTACAACATGCCGTGGAGCTTCAACTGAAGTGAAGGATTTAACCAAAGGACTGATTAGATACTATGTTCGAAATTGAAGTGTATTGATCTCAGATAATGCTGGTGTAGTCTTCTTTTTTTTTTTTTTTTTGTTACTTGATGCACTAAATTGTATGTTTTGTAATTGTATGTTTATTGGGTATTACAATTGAAACTGTGGTATTTGGTGTTTAAAGTAAAAAACAAACAAAATAGTACTAAAATCTCAAATTAGCACCATTTAAATAAAATTAAAGTTTAAATTGAGTCAACTAAAACAAATAACTAAAATACAATAATAATTCAAATAGCAACGTAAAGGTGCAACGTTGTAAATATTGTCCTTGACCTAAATATTGTATTGACGTAAATAACCCAAAGTGAAACAAAAAAAAAAGGGGGAAATACTTTTTTTTTTTTTTTTTTTACATATTTGATTTATTCTGTTTTCCATGGTTTATATGCCGAATGATGTACCATCTTTTTGCTACATAAATAAGTTCAAACTTACCTCTCAGTCTTGGTGTGTCATTACTAACAGGGGCGGACTGGGACAAAAATCGGCCCGGGCATTTTGGACCAAACCGGCCCACCAAATTCGAAAACGCACACCCTTTTTGTTCTTTTCGGTCTCTTGAATGTGTATACCAACTGTGCAACTATTTAAAACCACGTACCTTAAGCCTTGTAATTAGTTAACAGGAATCAGTGAGAGAAGACACGTTAAATACTTCCAAAAAGTGTAATTTATTAACACAAAAGTGTACTCCACCACTAATGGATCTTAAAGCAGCATTCATCCTATTGGGTGTACCTATGTGTTTCAGGAAGAAAAGAGAAAGAATAGAGATGAGAAATGGTGGATCAGATGCTAACTCTACCAAGAGTAGTACTCAATAAATTGTGAACTTACGAGTCAAAAGGGATGAATGTAGCTAAACTCCTGAATGAACGTTGAACTCTTGAGTAGGAGAGAGAGAGAGAGAGAGAGAGAGAGAGAGAGAGAGAGAGAGAGAGAGAGAGAGAGAGAGAGAGAGAGAGAGAGAGAGAGAGAGAGAGAGAGAGAGAGAGAGAGAGAGAGAGAGAGAGAGAGAGAGAGAGAGAGAGAGAGAGAGAGAGAGAGAGAGAGAGAGAGAGAGAGAGAGAGAGAGAGAATAGATATAGTTGATTGATCTGATATCACTGTACAACAGACAAAGCAGTGCTGAATAAATAGGGCCTGCGAACTCCTTTGGGTTAATCCTTTAAAAGAAGACGTTATCCTGTATGTGTGTGACAGATAGAAGGATAGAGGATCCTCTGTGTCCTTTGCATTATATAGTCAAATAGAGAAAATAGTCATAGTCAACCACTCACCTTATAACTTGTAATCAACAGACAACCTGACAACTGTTACATCGCAATGAATATTTTCATAATCAATGATAATCAATTTAAGGTCCTCTCACTGTTACCTTACATTACCTTACAAGAGCAGCTTTCTCATCAATTCACTCTTCTCAGCCACCTTGTCTATGACTATGTCTGTGTCCAATGCCATGAGGATGTCTTTCTCAGTGGCCATCAACATAAACGCCTTGGTTCTCACATTCAAGACTAATTTAGTTCAGGGTGGAAGACATAGAAGTAGGCTACTAACGCTATTTTCTTTCAGAATGCGTTGCTAAACCCTACAACTGACCCATGTGATTTGCTCTGCTGAAATAATAAATGTTTTCTAAGTGAATGCCACTCCTGAACATTAGTTTAATGAAATATTCAGAACCTTAAACCGTTAAGCAGTCAAAGATTTGATCTGTTGTTTCTGTTTGATCTGTTGCACCTGTTGTTTCTTATAAAATACCATGTGGGAAATGTCTAGCAATGTTAATTGGAATCTACTAGCATGTAAACAGATGAACTAAAAGTTGCCAAACCCTACAGATGTTGCACCGGAAAATAAACGCCCACACACCAACCGAGAACCCCACGTTTCCTGCCTGGCGCACTAAAGCCTACCACTAGACACAACGCACGCAGAGTAGGCTAGCAAGCTGTAGGCTACACAGAGTAGAGCAAGAGGCTGAGGGCTAGCAGCAGCTACATACACAATGTCTTGTGTTTACAGTACAAACTAGGGTTGAGCACCGAAACCCGGTTCCAGTAGGGCACCGGTTCCGACATAAACGGTTGTAACGAGACCGAATAAGAACGCAAATTTCGGTGTGTCATTTCGGTTCCTGACTTTTTTTAACACCCCATGGGGCTGCGGGCGGCGTCAACCTGCGTGAACGCTGCACACTTGTTGATCAGATCATCAGAACTGATAGCAGTGAGAGGATCATTGAAGAAGATGCCGAATGCAAAAAGATCGAAGGTTTGGCTACATTTCACATCCAAGGATTCCGACTCTGCAACATGCAACAGGTGCAATAAAGCGATATCGTGCAAAGGAGGTAACACCTCAAATTTAAGTAAACACCTAACGACTCACGGTGTTTATTTAAAAGCCGTGTACCGTGCACCGTGTGCAATAACTTGCGGGATGCAGCAAGCACTTCGGCAGCAGCAGCCGGACTCCCAGCCTGGGAGTCCGGCTCCTGCTGCTGAAGTGCTTTAGGGTCTTGCACTGTTCATTTCAGTACTTATATTTGATACAATATTGTTTTATTTGATGTGACTTAAATGTGAATTCTTATGTTATATTATTTTAAATTATATTGCTTTATTTTATATTGTGTGTAGCCCTGGAAATAAAAGGGTATTGTTTTTTGACAAAGTGTGTGCGGTTTCCTTTTTTTAAGCACCGGTTCGAGAACCGTTTTAGCACCGGAACCGTTTAAAAAGTACCGAGTAGGCACCGGTATCGGAACCCAAACGATACCCAACCCTAGTACAAACTGGCCATAGAACATATTTAACTGACGTTTTAATAAAAAACAGCCCAACTTACCGTAGGTTTTACTGCATGTCCCTGTTGCCAATTTCCCAATGTCGCCTCCACCACTGTCATTATCCATAGGAGCTGATGAAGGCCCAGGCTCCTCGAACAGATTACGTTACCGGCGCACCTGACTTCACACTGCTGTCAGCAGGAGGTGTTTGGTGATCTGATTGGGCGAGCCCCGTGTCAGTGAAGAAAATAACCAATGGACCGCTAGGTTAGGAAATTGAGTTTTATTTTTGCCGAATGCATTATGCAGGCAGGTCCAAAGCGAAGGATGTGACTGGGCCAGCCCAGTGTCAATAGGGCCGCTGATAAACTGGTTTTATGGGCCGGTCAGACCATTAAAAAAAAAAGTATTGGGTCGGTCGGCCCAAATAGCACAGCGGCCCACCGGGAAAATGCCCGGTATGCCCGATGGCCAGTACACCCCTGATTACTAACTTACAGTCACATACTGCTCCTTAGAACCTAGAATCTAGCCCTAGTTACTTGTAATGATTTACAGTGCTACATTTAGAAGCTCTGTTTTTGTGCCCCCCCCCCCCACCGCAAAATGTTTTAGTGAAAATGTCATCAAACCTTTCCAAATTAAAATCGACATGCAATGTGCACTATCTTGGTTGTAGTTCCTCTCAACAATTGTGACCTAGAGACAAACAACAAACATATAGTCTACATACAGTGTAGTCACAAACATACAGTCAGATACATAGCCGGCCTCGCTCGGGCCTGTAATGTTCCCGTCTCCCGTGACTCGCGGGATTAGCCAAGACGTCTCTGAAAGCGCCGGGGTGTGAACGCCTGAGAATGACGTCTTGTTGTGAAATTGTTTCAGACGTCGTGGGATGCGCCGCTCACGGCCCAGCGCTGCTGCGTCCCCCTCCCCCAGTGCAGCGCTGCCTTGTCTGGAGGTTTTCTTGTGTCTTGTCTTGCGTGGGCTCCGTCAGGTCGCATTCATGTACGTTCAATCAGAAAAATGACACAAGAGAGAGTGTAAAGAAAACCCAAACCAAAACAAAACCCTTGAACGTCTGGACTTGCACCCCGCCGGGCGCTGCAGCAGATGACGTGGCAGACGTCTGCGGGGGTGTGGGTTTACACTGCGCACACAACGCACCGCGCTCTGCGCTGATGATGCAGGAATCTCCGTGGTGACGGTTTGCGTGAGCCGCTCCCCGTGGGGGCGGCGACGCCCTCCGCCTCCGCGGTGACGCCGCAGTCGAGTGGCCTTCCTTTGTTCTCCTCGCCCAGTGTTGGGTGTCGTTCCGGGGGAGGGAGGGGGAGAGAGGGAGAGAGGGAGGGAGAGAGAGAGAGAGAGAGGGAGACAGAGGGAGAGAGGGAGAGAGAGAGGGAGGGAGGGAGGGAGAGAGGGAGAGAGAGAGGGAGGGAGGGAGGGAGGGAGAGAGAGAGCCGTAGAACTGGATAACAGGGCGAGGCGGAGCCTGTCTAGTGAGTAGGTGGTTCTACCTGTTGCACCTGCTCTCCACCCATCCCAGCCTCCCCCTCCCTCCCTCCCTCCCTCTCTCTCTCCCCTCCCTCCCTGTGCAGCCACCTGATCAGGTGGCTGTCAGACACCAGGAAGTCTTGGTCCGTGGCCCAGCCCTGGCCGGTGGCCATTCAATCTGGCACTGCCCCTATCCACTGAGGAGGGTGGAGGGAGGGTGGAGGGAGGGTGGAGGGAGGGAGGGCCAGGCAGAACCTGTTTCTTTCCTCACTTCCTCACTGTATCGTGGTGACTCCGCTGCGCTCGGTTCTCTGTGCGAGAGAGGGACATCGTTCTGCACCGTGTGTTGGCGATATATGTGGACTTTTTCTTCTTTTTTCCCCCCCCCCCCCCTCTGCCGCTCTCTGTCTCGCTCTCTGACACTCTATCTCTCCCCCCCCCCCCCACCACCACCCCTCACCTCCCCCACCCCCCCCCCCCTGCCCTGCTGCACTGGGGATCTGATGGTGTGTTCCGGCTCCGGGCTTATCGACTGTGAAGGTGGGTCCGGGCGGACACTGACGGCGGCGGCGGCATGGCTTCCGATGATTCCTACAACTTTGTCTTCAAAGGTGAGTGACACCGCGGGCTCAGGGTCGACCGTCTCCGGTTCTGTTTTTTTTATTTTTTTTACCACGTCGTTTGCGAGAACAGGTTGTGACCTTTATACCTGCCATTGTTGTTGTCGGCGGGGGGGGCGGGGGGGCGAAACAAATGGTTGAGATTTCTGGGAAAAAGCCAACGGCTTGTGTGTAGGGGAGGGGTGTGACTCAGGGGAAAAAGGAGGAAGTAGCGACTCTACTCACTACTCCACTACTACTGCTGCTTTTGACCAGATAGTGCACTATTTACATACGAGATGGGCTGTGAGATAGAGAGAAGGAAGTGCAAATGTCGTGTGAGCTTAGGTTTTTTTTTTTTTTTTTTTTAAATGCTACCTCATAGTACACATAGGGCTTGGTGTGTGTGGTGAGTGGTGTACCCGTGCACTGGGTTCGAGTTCCTCACGGTCTGCCAAGAGTTTCAACAGGAGTTCCCACAGCGGCGGTGTGTGTGTGTGTGTGTGTGTGTAGCAACACCGCGGCTCAGTGTGATGTCACCCAGTCAAATACCGGTCAGGACAGGGCGTCTGCGCGGGGCCAAGCCCTCTCTCCCGGGTTAATGGACGACTCAGGAGTACCTGGGAGTACCTGGGAGTACCTGGGAGTACCTGGGAGTACCTGGGAGTGGGGAGGCTCCTTCCTGCCCTCCTGCCCCGCCTCACGCCTTCCGCGTGGTGCGGGGCCCTGAGTGTCTCCATCTCTCTCCCAAACCCCCCCCCCCCCACCAGTGGTGCTGATCGGCGAGTCGGGCGTGGGCAAGAGCAACATGCTGTCGCGCTTCACCAAGAACGAGTTCAACCACGACAGCCGCACCACCATCGGCGTGGAGTTCAGCACGCGCACGGTGCAGCTGGACGCCAACACCATCAAGGCCCAGATCTGGGACACGGCGGGCCTGGAGCGGTACCGGGCCATCACCTCCGCGTGGGTACACCGCAAACACACTGCACACACAAACAGACACACACAGACACACACACAGACAGACACACACACAATCACATACACACTCAATCACATACGCACGCACACACACACACACACACACACACACACACACCGCAAACAAACAACACACACACACACACACACAATATGCACACACAACACACAGCACACACAACACACAACATACACACACACAACAAACAACACACACACACCACAAACACACAACACACACACACACATGTACATGCTGGGTTTTGCTCAGAACAAGGCTTAGGTGGTAACTGTTTTAACTTTTTTAGGGCAGACGCTTTTATCCAAAGCGACTTACAAAGAGTACATTTGTCATAAGAAGGTGGAACATTTCATTGCTGCTAATACAGTAAGAAAGTCCCCAGAACAAGTTTCAAGCATTTCAATTTCTAGGTTAACCATTGCTAGCATACAACTTTGCATGACAACGACTGTGGTCGGCCCAACATGGCCGCCACTGTCCTGTCAGTGAGTCGTCTCTGTGCAATCATGCTGCGCGTAGAGGAAAGTTGATTTGGATGGGATCTGTGTGATCAATCGGGATATCCTTGATTGGTTCATGATTACGTACCCTAAGTGAAGACCATAATTCCACAGAGCTTTCCATGACTCAACCCCTGGCCATCTCCTGATGAGGTTCAGTCATCTCTGTCCGTAGTCTCCTGCTTCTGGCTGCCTGGCACTAGCTAGCTATGAGAATGAAATGCAGGGCTTGAGATGTCGAGCACACACACACACAAACCAGTCTATCTAATAATTGATGTATTGTGTTCACCTGGCTGCTTGCTCGATCCCCTTGTTTCAGTCTCTGCCTTTACTCACGTCCAGTATCTGTCAACGGACAGGAACAGTCAGCCGTTTAAACAATGGCTAAAGTATTTGTTTATTGTTGTTGGGGTGGCGGTAACTCTATTATAGTTTTATCACTCACTGGTTGGTTTATTAGTCTGACAATGAATGGTATGTCGTGACCTTTGTGATGGCTCAGTGTTAAGGGCCGAACCAGCCAGTCTACTCCTGTATGAGTGCTTCAGTCGCCCGCCTATACTGCCAGGAACAGCCTTTTATGGGTTGTCTTTGGGTCAGATAGTTAATTTATCCCAAATCAAGCAGTGATTGACAGCGCTCTGAACCAATGGCGTTGGCCTTTGTCAGATTGACAGTACTCTAGCCCAATGGTGGTCACATTTCAGAGCGGGCGGGGGAGGGGGTTAGATTCCAGCCTGCATATGTCATTGGATCATTTAAATGTGTGCCTGCACCTTCTTATTGCACCACTTCTAAATGTGACTCATTAATTGAGGAAAAGTTAAAGTATACCTGGTTGAATAGTATTTCCAGTTACCAGCAATTTTTTTTAAACTTTCAACTCACAATTCTTCTTTTCTTCGCTTCGTATTTCCCCCCTGGATTTTATGCAAGTAAATGTTTGGTTCAGTGTCTCGAAAGTTATTCCTCGCAGATTTTAATTATTACAAGTTATTCCTTCCAAAAAGCCACCATTTTTGCATTCCATAATCATTTTTGCAACTTAAACCTTTTTAGGCATTTTCAATTTAACTATGTAAATATAATGAAAGTGAATTTAGCAGATTTCATTGGGGGCGAAAAGTTTTTCTTTGTCAGTGCATGTAGACACACACACACACACTCACACTCCAAATACAGACACACACACACACACACACAAACTCACACTCCAAATACAGACACACACACACACACACACACACACACACACACACACACACACACACACACAACACACACACAACACACACACGCACACACACACACACACACACACACAGACAACACACACACGTTGTTTACA
>JAXIVH010000988.1:0-7500 GCA_036785325.1 Urophycis tenuis
CCAAGCAAGGCAGAGTATAACCGTGGCTGACCTTTTCACGAGATGCTTGACCTCAGAGGTTGTCATGGTGACCTTCAAGGGGGGGGGGGTGGATTGAGGTGATGAGGGGACGGGTTGACCCCAACGGAGAGGGAGCAGGGTCAGCCGTTGCCGTGAGTGATTTCAAAGTGTTCTCCGTTTTCGATCGCCCGCTTGCGAGCGGGAAGTGAAGATCCCTCCGCGCGAAAAAGGAACCGTGTCCTCAAATCCATCTCTTCTTGCCTCGCCGTAGTAGTTGCTATCAGCTTAAACAAACACACACACACCCCAACACACATACACACACAACAACAAAAAGACTCAAACTGATGCATGTCTTTGATCAGTCCATCTGTGTTCTAACAGCATGAGAGTCCCGTCTCTTTAAGTGCAGTGTTCTAATCCCAGCTGGCTCCACCCCTGTTGTCCTTTCTTGCTATTATTTTGAACTCATTCCATTCATTTCTTAAATGTTGCTTTGTGTGTTGAATAATGATGACTTTAGTGTCAGTAGCTTATTAATCACTACCTGATCCAAGGTGTGTGCGTGTGTGTGTCCGTGTGTGTGTGTGCGTGTGTGTGTGTGGGAACTTTGTATGGTGTGATTTCCGTGATCATACATTTACAGCATTTATACAAAAGCCGAGAAGTGTTAATTTTTTTTATGTTCACCTTTAATGCACAATAAGGTCAGAGAAGAATAATTTCCCTTTAATTGTGAACCACGTTCCCTGAGGGGTTTTATTTTTGTAGAGTCGCCACGTTTAATTCCACCGGAAAGACGGTCTATACTAAAAGAGGATGACGATTCCGGAATTTTTTTTTTTTTTTAAATCACTCGCTCACCCGAAGGAGAGTATATACATCAAAAAGTACTTGTCGTGAATTGGGTCACAGGATCAAACGTTACATTCAGTGTTCACGGGCGATTCCCGATTCAGAAAAGAAAGATGGTGCAGTGAGAACAAAGGGTGGAGGCGTGCGGTCAGTTAGTTGGTGGAGGACGAGGAGTTTGCACTGAAACGTAGCAGGTCTTCTGGGCGGGACCCCGAAGACGTCACTGACCCCGGGATCCCATCAGGACCTGCTTTACTGTTTTGCAGGGTCCTTTGTGAAGGAATGCAGAGGCCACATCTGTGTTTTTTACATGACGTCACTGAGACGATGCCATGTGGTTTCTTTGGTTTTATTTGTATTTTTTTGTAGAGATGTATTTGTGAGAGCGAGGGTGGAGCTTTAGGCCATGGCTTTGCGATCATATTCCTTGACAGAACAAATCAGCACAGATTAATGGTGATGAAACTACGGGATAAAGATTTGAGGAAAAAAAAAAAGTGCTTGTGTATAATCACTTCTCCGCTGTAGACTCCAACGCTGAGTTTGTCTCAAACACTCATCCCATTTAATCAAACGCAATTTGATTTGTCTCCCTTTTAGGATCATTTTCCTCATTTTCCCCCTCCCCCTAGTTAATTCGTTTGCCTTATGAAATGCTTGCTTGTTGATTTCAGGAATTGTACAGTCCTAATAGGCTTAGATGAAACTACTAACAGCTTAGTTTGTCCAATATGTATACAGAATAAGCTTGTATCGTTGGGACTTAACAAAGATGGAAGTGTGGTGAAACTGTTTTAAGCATTGGTGAACTAACAGAACCATTAATTCATTGCCCCCCCCCCTCTCGAATTTTGTATCTGCATTTTCCCGAATTGGGGGATGCTGGAATTCGTTGTACACCTAAATGCACACTCCCTCAATCCCACCTCACCCACCCATCTCCTGCCCCCCCACTCATTGCCAAGATCTTGACCATCGATCATAACTCAGCCAGGTGTTGTACCAATGAAGATAACATGTCTGATTACAAAATAAAAAAGAGTAAATGTCTCAGTGACTCGAGTGGTTTGTTTTTGATCAATGGTGTGCAGACCATGTCCGGTGCCTTGGTAGATCTCCAGGAGATCTCCTTCTCTGAATCGAGGCCAAGGACAAGGACAGTGCAGGAGCGCATAGCTGCAGAGATCACCAGTCTCGCCTTGATGCACACTAACACTCGTCAGGCAATTTTTAGTCAAATGTGTCTGTGTGCGTAGCCTGTTGTCGTGACATACAGTGAGCGCTAATCAGACCAACTGAGGAAGTTAACAGAGTTCCCTTGTCACAGAAGTCCCAAATGTGTACCATGTTGTGACAACACCACCAGCATGCCTCGTCTTATAGATTCAATGGGGCCACTAGGCCACGATTACTGTTCATCCCTGAGTGATGTTTGGTTTGGTGGTTATCTATATTTCTATAGTCTCAAGAGTATTGGGCGGCTATTGTCGATGTAACGTTAATTCTACCACGTCAAAGCCACCATGTTCGACAATTTGGATGCTGCTGTATTATATAGAAATATGTGGATGAGGTGAATACAGAATAATAAGCATGGTAGTGCTATCTAGTGACCCACGCTGCTGTGCATTAAATTAAACTAACCACACATGCTGAAAAGGTCATACAACTAGGTAGGATTTGTATGTGATTTTTCTATTATAAAATGCGATTGACAGAATATATTGCAAAACAATTTTGAAGCAAAGCAAAGAGTTTTGTCTCGACAGCAGCCCATATCAACTCGCCCTGACTCTGACCCGAACACTAAGCCCTCAGAGGGGGAACGCCCCTCAGTGGATAAAGCTGGAAACCAGAGAGATGTCAACGCCATGGTGACAAAGTTGTGTCTGTCGGAGCAAACTCTGCTGTCCAGCGATGACGTCAGCTGACTTTTTGCCCCTGAAATGTTACCCGGGGGGGGGGGGGGGGGGGGGAGGGGGGAACAATGCTTATTGTTCACGTTAGGACAATTTAGGGTATTTATGCAAGAGGGAGCATCATCTCTAGTGTTTGGATGTGGGAATGTGTGGTGAAGATCCTATGGCATTTAACGTGTTGGTAACCATGTAGAATGTACAATTTTGTAGTGTTATAGATAGATAGATAGATAGATAGATAGATAGATAGATAGATAGATAGATACAGATATGTACAGATAGGTATAAATACAATACAAAAAATATAAATAGAATTAAAAAAACAAAAAAAGAATAAAAATAAAATAAATAAATACGTATACATAAATACATAAAATACATAAATAATTATCAACAGCTTAACTCTTATTTACTATCGTTAGTTACTATCGAATTGTGTTCATGGTAGACCTAGCCCCCACTGGTGAATCAATCTAACCAATAAGAGGTTGATACATATATTACACTTATTATTAATGATAAGCACGATATGTCAATACATTGCGCGATATTATAGAGCGGCATGTAAACTTTAGTTATCGATGAGGAAGAGGTGTTCCACCTTAACACGTGACGACACGTGATTCTCCCCATGGGTCCTGAGGATGGAGAGGGGTCCCATGATGGGTCCCACCGCGGGAGGCGGGCCTGAGGCGCTGGACGCTATTGGTTACACTTTGCGTCTCTGTGATTGACAGGCAACATCAATGATCCAGTCAGAAATCCGGTCTAAAATCAGAACGGCTTGCATGTCCACTTAAAAAATATATGATATCACAATCATAGGGCAATTTCCTCAAAAATAGCTGATGGATGGTTAAGCCATTAATATCAAATTATTCAAAAACTACAGCTCCTAAATCATTACTACAGTATATTAAATCCAATGACAGCATTAAAGGAGCTGTATGTTCCCACTCACAGCTCACCTCAAAAAGCCTGAACCTTAACCTGTGAAACAGACGAACAGAGTATGCATATTAGTAACTTACCCTTCAACCAGAAATTACATTTGATTACATGACATAAGTACAAGTACATATAAAGAAGAATGTTACTATCTGCTGACTTAGATACAGTCATAAGTGTAGATAGCATAAAGAATCATTGAAATTTTGTCTTAATTATATGCCCTACTGTAAAAACAAAAAACAAAAAAAGAAACGAATAATAAAAAAACATACGGGTAGTTAATTTTCCTTTCACCTTGACCAAGATTTTGTTAAGATTTTGTAAATATGTTGTCACAGACACGACTTAAAATTACCAGTAGATGGCAGTAATACAATTTCAGGCGTCTAATATCTAATCCTGTAAATCAAACTGTTTCCGGGGTCATGGGTCATGTTTACCGGAAGCAACAACGGCATGCTCCATGTGCAATATACTTGTGCATGGGACGGTGTCATAATCAACAACGTTTTCAGCTTATAGAAATAGTAATACGTTCTAAGTTTGGGCATATGATTTAGCAGCTGTTTTATAGTTTGGTTGGTGTCATTTCCCCATAAAGTCATGGAAGAAGTTATAAAGTTACCGGTGGCAGATGAAAAACCTACACCCAAGAAAAGGAAGCGCGCAGTAAAACACAATGCAACAGAAGAGTTGTCACATAGACAGAGCAACGTGAAGAAGTTGGTGATTTTAGGCGAAGAGGACGCGTCTGTCAAACTTTTGGAGGACCTGGTGTTCGGTGCAGAGGATGAGCTGGTGGAGAGACTGGTAGAGGTAGGCCCTTTTCTCCATCCTTTATTTTTTCTCCCAACCAGCACACACAGTTATTGGTTGGTGTTCATTGATTTATCGTGGCGTGTTACAGCTAGACTACTTCTGATTCATCGTCTCCGCTAATGTCATTTCGTCATCATATATCGATATTACACGTGACTACAGAGAATATAACCAAGGCCTACAAGTCAATCTGCTGTTTTATAAAAATGGTGTCATAGAATACAAACTGGAAACGTTTCTGTTAGGATGTCAATGTCTACAGTCATGAAGTTATTAACGGCATTACTGCTTAATAAATAATGACGGCCCATTCAGACAGCAAATGACACTTTCTGTAAAAGCGTCCCTCTCCCCCGCTGGGTTTTCAACAGGACAAGCAAGGGGCATCGTTATTGGATGATGATGATGATGAAGTTGACTTGGACGAGCCAGACGTGGAGAGCCAGTCTCATCTACAGGTCCCTTCAGCCAAGAAAGCAGCCTGGGTGGATGAGGACGATGAGCGTGAGGAAGAGTACGTAGAATGTGGGCGATATGTGCTGGAGCTTTTAATGGACTACCGAGTGATACTTTTCATGTGCTCATCTTATTTCATTGCTCTGTCTACGTATAGCATTTGTGGATTTTTTTTTTACACATATTCATGTGATTCATACTCGTAGCAAGAGAAATAATGAAACATTGACTTTTACCGTGGAGGATAAAATGTTTGACTCTTCTAAAAACTCTCATTCATTGCCATAATCATTGCCATAGGTAGTGTCAGCCACAACTCCTAATTTCTCCTCTCCATTCCATGCCAACGTGGTTTCCAGGTACCTTGTTGATGTTGCCCCATCAGCTATATTACCAGAGACTTGGGGATTGCAAAACTCAACTAAGATGTTAAAAAGCAGATAGTTCAGATTGTGATTCACGTTCTTATGTCCGGCCTCCAACCCAGTCACCTCCAGCTCATCCCTTCATACCTTCCTCTGTCGTCCTCTCTCCCCAGAGTGGACATGAGCCATCGCTTCCGCAAGTACCTGACCAAAGGAGAGGCAGAGTCACAGATGACCAAGCAGAAATTCCAGCAGAGGATGACGGAGCAGTGAGTAGAATTATATTGCAGCTTTGCATGACACAGTTCTCTTTCTCTCTCTCTCTCTCTCGCTCTCTCTCTCTCTGTCCTCTCTCTCGCTCTTTGTCTCTCACTCATTCCCCCTCTCGTTCCCTTGTGTCGTTTCTAATGCCATTGTCCTTTCCCTTATCTTCCCTCACCGTTTGTTCCTAATTGCTCGCACTCTGTTTGACTTTCTCCCTGTCTGTCTGATTTCCCCCCTTAGGTTTCAGAAGGCAATGGGAGGAAAGCCATCCTGGGCAGAGGTCAAAGTGAAGAAGAGCAAGAAAAAAGGTGCACCCACAGTGCTGCATTCTGTTAAAGCGTATTTCTCATTAACTAAAAACCTTTTGAGACTCAAATTTGGCATCCGTCTGTAAGTATTTATTGATATACGTGAATATGTCCCGACTATACACCAGAATATAACCTCAGTTGATCTCTTGTCCGCCACCGTTCCAGGAGGTGGCAGTGATGAGGATGAGGATGATGATGACCAGGATGATGAAGATGACCTGCTGAGGAAGACGGGGAACTTTGTGACGGCCTCTGAAACCCTGCCATCGGGGACCATAGAGGTGAGTTTGGTCTGACCTGCATTACTTAATATGTTCTTGTGTTGAGTTTATCAAATGTATGTCTTTGTCACTGTGATGTCACTGTCCTTGTGAAGGACAGTGTCTCTGATCTTAATGTCTGGATCGGATTGTGCGTCTCTGACCCTAACATCTGGATGTGTTGCTTGTGCTTCTCTGACCTTAACATCTGGATGCGTTGCTTGTGTGTCTCTGACCTTAACATCTGGATGTGTTGCTTATGTGTCTCTGATCTTAACATCTGGATGTGTTGCTTGTGTGTCTCTGATCTCAACATCTGGATGTGTTGCTTGTGTGTCTCTGACCTTAACATCTGGATGCATTGCTTGTGTGTCTCTGATCTTAACATCTGGATGTGTTGCTTGTGTGTCTCTGATCTTAACATCTGGATGCGTTGCTTGTGTGTCTCTGATCTTAACATCTGCATGTGTTGCTTGTGTGTCTCTGATCTTAACATCTGGATCGGATTGTGTGTGTCTGACCTTAACATCTGGATGTGTTGCTTGTGTGTCTCTGACCTTAACATCTGGATGCGTTGCTTGTGTGTCTCTGATCGTGCCGTGAGCAGGTCAAGAAGTGTCTCCATGCCAACACGGCCCATCGGAGCAAGAGCCAGCTGACCACCGTACAGTTCCACCCCTCCGCCCAGGTCGTCATGACTGGAGGACACGACCAGTCCATCTCCCTCTTCCAGGTGCTTACTCTCTCTCCCCTCACCCGGCTGCTCTCTCCCAGGACTCGCCCCGCACTCGACTTATAGAGGTAGATCACACAGAGCCAAAACATCCCGGCAGAGTGCTTTGTGAGAACCACTCTGAGAACCGCTCTCATTTGGGTCACGTGAAGTTTTTACGCTCATCTCAGTTGCTTCCTTTTTTCCAACTATTATCCCCCCTCTTCCCCCCCCCCCCCCCCTTGCTGCCAAACTCAGCTTTTTCAACACTGTTGGACATTTTGTTTTCCGTCTTCTCCTACGTTCATGAGCACTGATGCTCCATGCCCAGCGCCCAGAGTTGAACGTTCTCTGTGTTTTTACGCGCGGTACAAAACCAAGTCAAGGGAAAGCAGCTCGCCGTCGGCCCACCGTGCCACGGGGGAAAGGCGACAGTGAAGCGGGCCTCGCGGTCATAAAGACACTGCTCTGCGTCTGTGTGTAGAGAGGTCACAGCACCGTCAGGAAAAAACGGACCACGCCAACCCGCATTAACACCAACCATCCTGTCCCCCTGTCCCTCCCCACCCAGGTGGACGGGAAGACCAA
>JAXIVH010000988.1:12500-35385 GCA_036785325.1 Urophycis tenuis
GCACGGTTGGCGCACGACCATGTTGAGCCACTGCCCATCCAATATCCACAGTGTTGTATATATATAGTAATGTTGATAATAAATATCATAAACCATATATATATATAGTAATGTTGATAATAAATATCATAAACCAATGATCACAACAGACCCGGGAGCTGGACGCCGTGTGTGTGTGCGTGCGAGTTAAACCTTCTGCAGATCTTGTGATCGGCAATTTCAATCAATCAACCACACAGGAGGTGGTGTGTGTACTGGGGTGTAGTACGGTGACAGAACAGGATTCAAGCTAAATATACAGTATATGACAAAAGTGCTTCCTATCGCTCTGTCATTCAGGGTATGCACACACACACACACACACACACACCTGACTTAGGAATGCCCCCTTTCTTGTTGGTTTGCCTCAGAATGGAGAGCATTTGCATCATGCCAAGTCACTCTGCAGTGGAACCAGACCAGTCTCTGGGAAGGTCTCCGGTTGCATATCAAATGGTTATTGGTGTAAAGAGATGGATGAGTGCAGCGCCTGAAACATAAAAAAGGCATCCCAAAGCCACAGAGATTGTTTTTGTTTTGTGTTTTTTTTTTATTGGGGGGGGAGGGGGGGGTAGGTGGATAAATAAACTTGGCAGAGGAAAGGATGACTTCTAACCTTTTATTGTGAAGGGGATTGGGTAGGAAGTTATCGAGCCAAGGGTTCCACATCCCACGTGCATCTTGGAGGAAACAAACAACATGGCGTGGTTTCGCTCAATCTCTCACTACTGCACCTGGAGTCAAACTTGCCTGACAACTTTTGATCTATTTGCCTTTTACCAGCGGTCAGCCAATGCTGCTGCGCTCTCCAACACGGCAACACCCTCCACCGTGGGATAGGAAGTCATGAACACACACACACATGAACAAGCCCCACTCTTCAAGTCCTGTGGAAATAGGCTCTGTTTCAGGGTAGCTTGAGGTAAACTACTACCCCACCACTGAAGACCCAGAGGAGAGACGTTTAACACTTCAGGTAAATACTACTTCATGTTTTTGTTCTTTTATGTTTTTTTTTTTTACATGGTTTCCATAATGGATTTCATTTACGTTTCAACAACAGTTAGAAACCAATAAAAGTGTACACATGCAAACTAATAATCACAACTAAAGGGCGAATTGGGTAAAATAATCTTTTATAGCTTTCAATTCCGGTCACAAATAACCCAAGCCTTTTCATCGATATGCTGTCATACAATGCCCTCTTAATGCATTGCATTGTTTAGTCCATGTATGTATTTTATGCATCTGATTCTGTGGCTAGGAGCTCTATCTTGTATAATAGAATACACACACAGTGCAGTACTGAGACAGAGAGCACATGGCAAAACTCACCCCTTACTGACCCAAACATCTCATTATTAGGCAAAGAACATTTGCTTAATGTATAGATAGTGACGTTGTGGCGGCCTGTCTTTATTCAAAATGTCCGGCCTGTCTGTCTGAGTCTATCTATTTTCTGGACGGACAGATGTTTGATTCGAAGCCTTGACTCAACAGAGGCTACGTCTCCATTAGTCTCAGCCTCTCCTGTTCCTCCTGTTACACGGCTGGCTCTGTGAGACTATATATACACACTGACTCCATAACCTGTTCTCATGATTGACATTGTAGCTACAGAGTAATTACCGGCTCAGTATAGCACACGCACGCACGCACGCACGCACGCACACGCACAGTCACACTGTTCATGTTAAAACACCTCTGCTTTTGTCCTCTTAATACGTGCCCCTTATGAGCCGTTTTTATTCTAAAGTGTCTCACAATACCGTCAGTGCATACGTGTGTTAGTTACTGGGTGGGTGCCAGCCTGTTGAACCCGTGGCGGTGTTGACGCCTGACGCGGTGCGTTCATCCGTCAGCGTAGCGAACCACTGTATACGGTTTCGCAAAAACTCTATCAATAACGACAATGGACGTTAACTGCTGCGTAATAGCTCTGCATTGTTCCAGTGATCTGCTGTCGTATAAGGTACCACTCTGTTCCATGCTGTTCTTTACTTTTCGATTCGTTTCCATGCCCTGCTGTTCTTTAATGACGGGGTCCACCGCTGTTCTTCTGTGTGCAGAAGGACGCTGCGTGGCCACGGCCCAGCGTGATGCTGTACCTCACTATTCCAGTCTGTTTGATACCGTTCAGTGCTGCTCTGTACAAAATAGTCCAATGCAATAAGGGTCTCCCACTGTTCCGTATACTGTTCGGTAGGTTCTCATACGGTTCCTTTCTTAGTGTTCATCCTTAAATGAGCCTTGCAATATGTCCATAGAGATAGAGAGACTTTATTGGCCAGGGTACATATAAATACAATACAAAAAATTGTGATAAAATAAATACCAAAAATTAAAAAGAATACGAATAAAATAAATACAAAAATGCTGTGTGGAATTGTAAAAATACAATCTGTGTATGATCTGATTGATGATCAGTGATCTGCTATATAATATCAGTATGGGATGAATATGAATATGATATAATAGGCTATGATATATAATATCAGTACAGAATGTAATTAATTAGCACGTGTCACCTATGATGTGAAATATATGTTTCGGTTGATTTACAGTTTGTACAGGTAGATTTAGTCTGTGTTGGTTTAATGCTGTATTTATTATTGTCTTTAGTTGTGTTCATGGCCCTCATAACCTCAGCAATGTCAAAAGGGCAAAAGAACATCTCACTAAACAATGAGCTGGACACTAGACGCCAAAAATAGTGTAGGCCTATAATAGTGCTGTTTTCTATTTTGAAGGGTAAAGTGAGAGCATGAGAGATTGCATCCACAGCCACAGACGATATGATCAAGATTACAGGCATCATAGTTTCCATGCTCCTCCCTCATGCTTGTGGGCGCACTTTATTCGTCACAAGAATTTGTTCTTGTGTGCGCTTTGTGTAAACTGTATGGGATTAGATTGCTGCCTGATAGCGATCATTACATGAATGGGGGGAAAATGTGTCATATATCATGTGTGTGCCATTTGACTCCTGCATGCATAGCTTTTATTTCCTGGTGCGATTATGCAGCCCCCGACAGAGAAGCCTGTGTAAATAAGCGCGTCAGAACAGTCTAATACAGATGTAATACGGGCCCCGTGATTGGACGAGAAAACCTGGACTGTTCTTTTGGAGAAGTGACCTATAGTGGAATTAGGTGACACGGTTGTTGCTGATGACAAATCAGACCTTGCTCCTCGTCAATGTTCGTTGGATTTCTTACTTTTTGTAAACATGCACTCCACAGAGCTTCAGGGCTAGGGGTTGACGATGATGTAACAGTGATGGAGGCTTACACTGTAGTATACATAATACACACAATATTGACTTGAGTTGACTTGAGCCGCTGAGCACATAACAGCATCTTGACGGGGATGATGTAGTTCAAGGTAGGCTACTACTGAGCATTACGTTACAGGCCCAGTCTGTGCTACGACGCTGCAGGCTGCACGCGTATCTTTCAACGACGTAATGATCAACGTAATGTTGATCATGATTAATAGGTCATAAAATGACACAAGTAACACAAGGGCTAGAATACATTATAGGATACTTTTTATTAACTTTTTATTAACATGGGTGACTCCTCATTCTACAAACAGAGAAGCTCCTGCAATGATTGCTTGTTGTGGAAGGACTTCTCTTCCAGCCATCATATTGACTTCAGTGACATCATGTTGTCATTTCAACACGCGTTTTGTACGTCTCCTTACGTCACATATGACGTCATTCTGAGCCTTATCCCATTTGCCTTTTCTAAACGCAGTGTGAAATTTTCAGTCATTGTCGGTGTGTAGGAAGTTGGTCTTTATTATGGTGACAGTTATTGTCTTGTTGAGAAGTAGTTTAGGCATCACAAACAGTCGCTATCTGTTTTTCTGGCTTTTGCGAGAAACAGATCACATCTGCATTTGGAATGCTGGCGATCCGGCCAACATTCTTATGAAAGGTCGACACACAAGCACGCACACACACACACACACACACACGCACGCACGCACGCACGCACGCACACACACACACACACACACACACACACACACACACACACACACACACACACACACACACACACACACACGCCGAGTATGCTCTATAGACATCCATCACGTCACTTAGGCTATATTCTGTTCACGTTGAGCAGTTTGTTTCATAAACTCCCTAGGATGGACTCAATCTGGAGGTGTGTATTTTTTTGTCACGGTGTTGGTTTCGATCTGACGAGCTGATCAGCCCAAAATAGTATTGAATTGCCGCAGGTGTGTGAGCCGCGTCCACTCCGCCTGTTCACAGCGGAGCGGACCAAACAGTCCGGCCGCAGTTATTTTCTCAAACTACGACCAACTACAGAGACGAGAAACGAGGCGTGTGGCACCCAACCCTTGCGAGGTCAGAGGACGCATTTGGAATAGTTGGCTTCGACTCTACTTGAAACCAACTAACCACACCACGTGCTGGTTACAATAACACACACACACACACACACACACACACACACACACACACACACACACACACACACACACACAAGACGTCCGTCCAGGTCTAACTAGTAAGATGGTATTTAACAAATTAATAAACACGTTTGCCTTGAAATGTGCCATTTGCCAATTGCAATATTGATGATCACACAGAATGGCACCATGTGTGTCTCAACTCTACAACTCTACTCTATCTCAACTCTACAAAGTTTGGTTCACTCGATCGTAGTATCTGATATTTCAGGTAGCTCCTGCAGCATCGCTAGCACAACAATCAATAGAAAAAATTGCGCCATCCTTAGCTGGTATGGTTTCGTTTTGTTGTCGCACAATGGTGCTTTGTCACGCTGAGTTGCCTGTTGTGACTGTTTTGTTTTGTGCTTTATTCATTTGGATGTTGCGGTACAGCTGCCGCTGGAATGCTGCTCAGCCTGGTTTTCAAAGCACCAGCAAGTATTCCTCGTAGGCTTAACGGCCATAACCGTAAACTACATATTTCAAGCGAAAGGAAGCAACTTAGTTTAATTGACCACAGCAAAGCTATTTGGTTTACTATTTACCCTAGGGATTACATATTTAATTTTAAACAATCTCCATAAAATCATATTTCTATACTCAGATGGCTCTTTTATAGGCCTTTTGTTATTTGTGCTTTCCGTCAAGTAGACTTGTAATTTTCCCAACCACAGTAACTTGAGTGAAAACACAGGAATATGCCATGTCATCAATCAAATGACTAATGACATCTGGCGTAGTGTGGCTTTTGCAACCTTTGGCACACTTTGTGACACTCCTACAGTTGGCAGTCGACCATATCGAAGTAGGCCTACCTGATGGATCACTGATTCCCTAATGAGAGTCAGTGGTCATGTCTGAAACACTATTTGGTCACAATGTGCGTGTATTGAAAATACCAGAAATCATGGGTGTACAATGTAGGCAGATTACAGCGCTGTCTTACAGCTTGTGCTTTGTACAAACCTCACCAGTCCTAGAGTTAACGTCAAACATTCTGACAAATGTACTTATTGTAACTCGCTTTGGACCAAACCGTCTGCTAAAAGCCCTGAATGTAAATGTAACGCCCTTGTTTTGAAAAACCAAAACGTGATGGAGGTGTTGCTGTGCATGTTCACCGCTATGTATTCATTCAAGCGTGTTTGGTTGTTTCCAGATCATCTCTTTAGTCCACCGCAGCAGCAGCCCAGATGGCCGAGGCACCCACAGACCCCAGCCTGGACATCTTCTCAGAGCAAGAGCTGACCTGCTCCATTTGCCTGGACCTGTTCAGTGACCCCGTCTCCACGCCCTGCGGGCATAACTTCTGCCAGGTAGGCCTGCAGCTGCTCCTGTGAAGGTACCTGTTGTCTGCCTGTACTCTACCTGTAGTCCACCTATACTCTACCTGTTGTCTGCCTGTACTCTACCTGTAGTCCGCCTGTACTCTACCTGTTGTCTGCCTGTACTCTACCTGTACCTGTACACTACCTGTACTCTACCTGTACTCTGCCTGTAGTCCACCTGTGGTCCACCTGTACTCTACCTGTTGTCTGCCTGCACTCTACCTGTACCTGTACTCTACCTGTACCTGTACTCTACCTGTACTCTGCCTGTAGTCCACCTGTACTCTACCTGTAGTCTGCCTGTACTCTATCTGTACTCTACCTGTACTCTACCTGTAGTCTGCCTGTACTCCACCTGTACTCCACCTGTAGTCTGCCTGTACTCCACCTGTACTCCACCTGTACTCTACCTGTACTCTACCTGTAGTCTACCTGTACTCTACTCGTACTCTACCTGTACTCTACCTGTACTCTGCCTGTAGTCTACCTGTACTCTGCCTGTAGTCTACCTGTAGTCTGCCTGTAGTCTGCCTGTAGTCAACCTGTATTCAAGATTCTTTATTGATCCCTGGGGGAAATTCAAGGTCCAAGCAGCTCAAAACATAGACTTAAAAAAATTAAAAGTAAGAAATAAGAAATAAGAAAAGACAAGGTCCACATTTATGTGCTGTGGGTTCCACGATGATTGTATTGTACCTGTAGTCTATCTGTATGCATGCTTCAGGCCCAGCCACGATGCCTCTCCCTTAATGTATCTGAAGTCCCTCTACGTCATCTTGAATAAAGCGCTCTGCTAAATGAGTAAATAGCATGAAATAAAGTGTTCAAGTGTGGTCTCCTCCTAAGTGAGATGATTGACCCCGGTGGTGAAGGAGCCGGCTGTAGCTGTGCCAAGTCTCTGGTCCTCACAGCCTCGCTGTAGCTAGGGCATCAAATGTGTGCGTCAACATTTGATGCTAACTCAACAGAAGATTGATCAGAGGTGCTACTATGAAGGCAAAGGGATCCAGGCTAGACTTATTCAGAACCTGGAGAATGGATAGTAGTGGCTGTTTTAACACCACACAATTACCCTTGATCCATTTAAATGACATTTCATCAATAATTGTGGTTGCCCAACAACAATGAGCATCACATAAACCCACACTGGTGAGCGTTACCACCAGACACTCCACCATTCAGCAGTGGCTGTGGCGAGTTGATCAGGTCAGGCACCTAAGTGTGCCCCCAGGTGTGTAACCCTGACCCCTGCCCCCCCCCCAGGCCTGCATCGGGGGGTACTGGGCCTCCAGTGCCGTGTGCACCTGTCCGCTCTGCAAGCGGCAGTTCAGCGAGCGGCCGCTGCTCAACATCAACAAAGTCTTAGCCCTCATCGCCGACAAATACAAGTACTCGCGCTACGGGATCTCGCCGCCCGCGGGTGCCGGCGGCGGATACGGCGAGCAAGCGGCGCCGGCCGTCTACGCCTCGACCAACCCGTTTGCGCCCACGGAGCCGGATGCGGCGGCGGCGGCGGCGGCGGCGGCGGCGGAAGCGGTGGTGTACTGCGACATCTGCACGGGGGTGAAGCGGGCGGCGGTGAGCTCGTGCCTGACGTGCACGGCGGCGTACTGCGCCGAGCACGTGGAGCCGCACCGGACCTCGGCCTTCTACGCCTCGCACCGCCTGCTCGACCCCCAGGAGGCGCTGCGGGGCCGCACCTGCAACGCACACAAGCACCTTCTGGAGGTGAGGGGTGGTGGTGGTGCTGGTGGTGGTGGTGGTGGTGGTGGTGGTGGGGGGGGTGGAGATGAGCAACGCGGGCTCTCTGGGAGGTGGAGCATGAAAGAGACCGCGATGGGTTGTTATTCTGCGGCCTTGCGGTTTTCGGTGGTTTTTGTTTTTCTTCTTCAAAATGTCGACGCCCACCGAATGACCCTTTGACCCCCTCGGGACCTCAGGTGTACTGCAGGACGTGCCATAACTGTATCTGCGCCATCTGTGTCCTGGGGGAGCATCGCACTCACCAGACTGTCTCCGTTCAGACGGAGAGACTTCACAAACAGGTAGGAGAGAGGGAGGGAGAGGGAGGGAGGGAGAGAGAGAGAGAGAGAGAGAGAGAGAGAGAGAGAGAGAGTGAGTGAGTGAGTAAGGCTTATGAATGCCTGATGAATCATACTGTGGAGTTTCAATATGATAGCATATACTGGATATCTAAGTACGTTTATGCATGTATATGCAGGGCCAACAATGCTTGGCGTCATATTCTGTCAATAATGTTCAGAAAGATGAGTAAATAATACATTTTTTTCACAGTATATATATATATATATATATATATATATGTAGTATATTTCAGTTATTACTATTTTTGATGCATTAATATTTTAGATGATTGTATTGTCTTTTTCATGCTATTAATTAGTATCTAGCTGTTAAAAGTGTGAACAACAAGCGACTGCCTGCCAGGCCACAGTTCTCTCCCTTCATCCCTCGTCTCTCCCCTTCGTCCAGAAACTGTTATCCAGGTCCGAGCTGGAGCTGGTGAACCGCATCGAGGGGCGGAACACCCGCGTGTCGGAGCTGAAGCAGCGGCTGCAGGCCGTCACGGTACCGCTCGCTCCCCTCGCCAACACGGACCCAAAAATAAACACTATACTGGCCTGCAGAAACAAAATGGCGGTGTTGTTTTGCTATTTAGAGGACACTTTTATCTACCGCACAGTGTCGTCACATACAGGCCACCCGTGAGCAGGCAGGGCGGGGCATAGCCTGCCGCCAGGCTGCGGACATCGGGTTTCGAACCCACAACCTTTCGGCGGGCGAGTCGAGCGCGCGACCAGCCCGCCGCCGTGGCTTGCGGTATTTGTGGCTCGTTTGCTTTGCGACCGTCAGTCCTTATGAGACACCCCCCCCCACCCCCTTTCTGTCGACACAGAACTACGCCAACGGGGAACAGGCGGAGGTGGAGCAGCTGCTCTCGGAGCTGTCCGAGTCCGTGGAGGGCATCCGGTCCTACCTGCTGGGCGGGATACAGAGCAAGCGGGCCTCCGTGGTGACCAGGGGGGAGGGGCTGGTGAGCCGCTTGGAGGCGGAGCTGAGCCAGCTGGTGGAGAAGAGGGCCCTGATGGACACCCAGGCCACCAGTCAGGACCACATCGGGTTCCTGCAGGTGGGGAACGCGCACGCCGCACGCACCAGGGGCCATCGAACGCATATCTAGAACGCACATATATAACGCATGTATGTGTTAAATATGTTGGGGGAGAATATGCTGATTGTTGCTTTGACTCCTTCCAGACACTGTATTCATTCAAACTTTCAACCCCCCCCATCAGTTTGGATGAAGCCTAAATAAATAGCGGTTCATTAGAAGGCAACGAAATGTATTCTACATGTTCATGGGGGGGTGCTATTAGAAAGAGTGGAGCTTCAGCTCCACTCTTTCTAATAGCACAGGGCTAACCATCGCCCCCCTCCCCCCCCCTGCTGTACACCGCAAGGGATCTGATGGACACACTGGCACATCGCCACGCGTGACCCCTTAACCACCCTCCTTTTCCATTTCTCTTTCTAAACGAGCGTCTGCTGAGGTCTTTAAAGCGCGCGGTCCCCGACTGTGCCTGCAGCACCGTGACGGCGTGCTAAGTGTGTGACGGCCGGCGGCGTGCAGACGAGCCACGTCTGCGCCTCACAGCCGTCGGTCGCTTTTCTTTCCGTGGGGCTCGTCCGGCGGCCGTCTCGCACGGCCGGCGCCACAACCCCCCCTCCCCTGCTTCGGTTTAATCTGCGCGACGTACGCACACGAGCCCCGGTCCTCCTCAGACCCTCCGTACAGACAGGGGGGGTGGGTCCGACGAGACCACACGGGGAGGAACAGAGTCCTGTTAACCCGGACGGCGTGTGTGTGCGCGTGCGCGTGTGTGTGTGTGTCTACGTGTGTGTGTGTGTATATGTGTATATATATATATATATATGTGTGTGTGTGTGTAGAATTTCGACCAGGCCATGGCCCCGCTGCCCCCGGCCCCAGACATGCAGGACGCGGTGGACGCCGAGTCCCAGCTGTCGCTGCACTACAACCTGGCGGACGTGAAGAGCGCCCTGGCCGACGTGAGGGAGAGGGTGGACGAGATCCGCACGGGCCGGCCCCGCGCCAGAGGCTCCCAGGGATCCAGTAACCCACCTTCATTCATTCACTCACTCATTCGCCGCCGGTTTAGCGGTGGCTTTTAGGAGCTCACTCACTGTGAGAAGTGTATCCCATCTGTGTGTGTGTGTGTCTCCTCCAGTCTCCTCGGGGGAGAGGGATGCGATGGACGCCACGCTCAGCTTCAGAGGAAGCAGCGCCAGCCTGAGGGCCAGCCAGTGGTCTCTGAAAGGTAGGCTGCACCGCCACCCAAAGCCTTGGTGAAACAGACAACAAACCACGTTGGTCTCACCGTGTTGTGGCAAGGTGGGGGGGGGTTGGGCTTAATGAGGTCATCTGTTATGGCAAACGGCTCACGTCATTCCTGTTGAACTCTCACCTTCTCTTCCAGATGCGAAGAAAGTCAAGGCGGTAACAGGTATGTGTCGATCCGTGTCTTTTGTAAAGGCTTTCTTATTGGGTTCACGCATGCGCTGTGGGAAGTGACGTGGGGAAGACATCTTGGATGAATGACCACGTGATGTTGTCTTGTTTCAGGCCTAAAGAAGATGCTACCCTACATTGGTGAGTATTGTCATTGATTATCTCCCAAGTCTTCTTCTTAAAAATGGACTGTCCAAACGGTAAAGTATGGACTTTTCACCGTTGTTAGTATTAGCATTGTGCTAACCAGGATGGCTCAACCCTTGTAGAGCACATGTAGGGCCTTGTAGAGACCCAGGTTAGAGTCCCACCTGTGGTCCTACGCTATGTGTCACTCCTACTTTTCCAACCTTATTTACAGGCTCTCTTCAATGTTTGCCCATAAACGCGTAAAATAGCCCATCAAAATATAAAAAATACACATATTGTGCTCACCACGCCCAAATCACTGGTCGAACCAACAATGGCCAACCAAGGCCCAGATTTCATCCAGCATTGGAAGTTTGATGATGCAAACTTCCCACTGGAAATTCACAAAGTGTGGATTGGGCAGGCTTACGAACGTCTTGATGGACTTCCTGTCTGCAGAGGATGTGACGCTGAACCCGGTGACGGCGTACCCCTTCCTGGTGCTGTCCGAAGACAGGAAGCAGGTGAAGAGGGGGGAGAAGCTGCAGTTCTACAGGAACAGCCAGCACCGTTTCGACGTGTGGTCCTGCATCCTCGCCAAGGACGGCTACGACAGCGGACGCCATTACTGGGAGGTAACGCAGCCCGGGGGTCAGAAGTCCCGGAGGCCTGGAGCCAGGGGTACCACACCCACTCATCTGTTGTCCTTCTGGTTCGAGCACTGCTCGTTCGGTTCGGGGTTTTTTTGGTTTATGGATGATGTGTAAGGGGTTTGACTCCCCGTGTGAAAGGCGCTGGTTTTAATCCCCGAACCAGAGGCCGTCCCATCCTGGTGAGCTCTGGTTCTGTTTGTCACTGCGGCTCGGTCCGGTCCGCCTCGAAGCTCGTTGCAAGCCTTTTTTCCAAAAAAAAACAACTGTAAATCCTTGGACCAATCAGCACTTGGGGGAGGGAGTTTCCCACGTTTTTTTTTTTTCCTACCAAGACCCACCCCTCCTTAGCCCTAAACCTGACATGTCGTGCCTCGCATCTAAAGCTTACTAATCAGAGGTGGGTCGTGAAGCAAGTGCTGGCTGCAGGGAAAACAATAACAGCTTGCGGCCATATTTAGGAATCAATTACTGGCCAGCCTGATATCCAGGCGAATCAGGATGGTGTCACGAGGCCAACTGTCCAAAGTCATCTCTACTGGTTTTGCGCATTATGTTATGTTATGCAAGGGTCAACGCGTTAATCTCCCAATACAGTGCATGAGGTTCCAAACCCCTCTCTCCCTAATCTCACGAATCAAAATTTGGATTAATATCCAAAGTCTGACAGCTGACAAGCTCAAATCTGCTGGAGGCAGGGATCTGTTAATGTATAATTGGCTATTAACGGCAATCACAAACTGGGCCAGAACTAGTCACTGTAAAAAAAAAGTCAAAAATAAATAAATAATTCAGTGAAGGTGTCAAATCAGTGCCGTGTAGACCAGCCACTGCAGAAATACGTAATAACTTGTAATAATAGTAATATAAAAAATTTAAATCCCTTCTGAAAGCTCCATCCACTCCGCAGTAATGAGTTTTTCTGTGGTGGGACATCTCTATAATGAAACCAGGGGTAACTCCGCCCCCCCTTGGCTTCTGGTTTCCGGGGACGGAGGCTCTGTGCCGTCTCCCCGGGGACCGATGTCCCCCTCTCTCCCCCTAAACCATGTTAACCCACGCCTGTCCTCACCCCCTCCCTGTCCCAGGTGAGCGTAGGGGACGGCAAGGACTGGAAGCTGGGGGTTGTCTCCGAGTCGGCCCAGAGGAAGGGCCTGTTTGACATGAGTCCCGCCAGTGGCTATTACGCCCTCTGGTGGAGTGGCAGTCAACTCCGCGCCCTCACAGCTCCTCCACTCACAAAGGTCAGTGGCGAGTGAATCCCCATCCGTTTGAATGTGCGACCGCAATTGTCGACACGCGGCACTTGTGAGTGAGTGAGTGAGTGCATCTTGTTCATCCGACCCCGGTGAATGAGTTAATTCGTGGCGCGGCAGAGACAACGCTGTCCGTGTTCCGTGGAACGCGTCCACCAGGTCAAACGTTGCCCCCCTCCTCCCCCCGCAGGTGAAGTCGTCTCAAAAGCTTCGCAAGGTGGGCGTGTTCCTTAGCCTGGAGGAGGGCCAGGTGTCCTTCTACAACACCAAGACGGGCTCGGAGCTCTTCACCTTCCGGGGGCCGGAGCTCACCGAGAGGATGTACCCGTTGCTAGGCACCGGCGACAAGGAGGTCCCTCTGGTGCTCCTGACCATCCAATGAGACGAGAGCAGAATGGGAGCGATGGGAGAAACTTTTTTAAATTTATTTTTTATTTTTTAGGTCAGCCGATCAAACGGCCGTCAGGTATGCCTTCAGTGAATAAAACAATAAAGACAGAATTTGAAGGTGGTGTATATATGTTTATTTATTTATGTGGGGGTTGAGGGGCAGGATTGTAGTTGCTCCCAAAGACTATCGTTTGTCGAGGGTGAGGTGTAAATCAAATGACGGTTGGGGACAGAAAAGGAGAAATAAGGCTTGGTGTTTCTCGTGCTAAATTAAAGGGTTGAGCAGTCTGTCATTATAATGAAACTGGGCAGTAATGGCCACACATTACTATATATATTCTATTGCTATAGATAAATAAAACATGAGAACAAGAGATAACATTGTTATTGATATTGCCCAAGCAATTGTGGATTGTCTGTCTCATTGTCAAACAGTCTGCTTCCTGTGGTAAGTTCCTGTTTTTCATCTTTGCTGTGAAGTGTCAAATATATTCTATGTAAGTAGACCGCTGACTTCCGGCCATCAAAAGCAAAGAGGAGTTTTTCCACTGGTGACCAAGATGTTGTTATGCTATTTTAAGATGTTCCAAACTGACACACTGTTCTGGGGGTATGAGCTTCAGAGATGCCGTGGTATGTCCTGCGCTCTGTGTCATTGTCGATGGTTGAATGACCACAAAACACAGCTCAAGGTGCACATCGCGGTAAAGAGGGCACAGCCTTAATATGGGGGGGGGGGCTTCAAAGGATGAATGCATCATTCACTTTGAACTCAGGGGTGCAAATCGCTCAAACTGTGAGAAGTCATGTCATTCTCTGCAAAATCCAATAAAGAGCAGACTTTGAACCAATAAAGAGCTGTATACTGAAGTGGTGTGACTGTTCAACACTGAGCGACAAGACATGTCAGCAATTTGTTTTAGAATGAGTTTGACAACACAAACACCTCTACTTTGCTTTAGAGTCTAGACAATATGTCACATTTACACTGCGCTGTGGGTAATATACAGTAGGCCTACGGTGTCGTGTCAGGATTAACAACTGCTATTGAAACTACAGATAGACTGTCAGCCGACGGTCCTCTTATCAATGTTGCTTGAAATTGTTTCAGCCACGACAGAACAAAAATAAAACAAAAAAAAAGGCTTCTGTGCTTGGTTTGTGTAGTCACAAAAAAAGGATTTTAATGCTTCAATGCATAAATCCTTAAGTTTTCCATTCTCATGTTAATGTGTATGATATGGTGAAACATATACACGTCCATCACAGCCAGACCTGGTGCTACGGGGCTGTGCCATGTTATCGGTTTCACGCTATTCCCTACGCTAATGCATTTGGCAGAGCTCTCTACATGAACCAGCAGGAGATATCTGTAACATGGGCATCGCTAGAGACTTTGGCAAATTGGCGAAACCGCACCCTAAGTGGAGAGAACGACCAGAGAGACCCGGCACTTAGCGTTTCCATGGCGACGCGTGGGGCCCAGACTGACCCGCTGGGCTACAGGTTTTAGGACAGCGGTACGAGAGACAACATGCACAGGTTTGACTTGATCTTAAAATAGGTTGCTAGAACAGAAAAGGCACAGTTTTTACCCAATTCACTTCAAGTATGGTCGACTCACATCGTCTTTTGTAACCGAGTCGTGGTAACCAGGTCAATCAAGGTGACTGTACACATTCACATTGTCCTTTCACTGTGGCCCGCCGGCGTGGTCTCATTAAATTACATGACACACAGAACTACCAAAATAAATACTGGTTTCCTTATCACTGTGTTCTAGGGCTGTGTCCGGTAGTGCCTACATGGATGTTACAATATGTATAATCATTCAAGTTCATATTTTATTTAACATAATTCATATTGCAGTCAATGTGAACAGCTGGGGTTTCAATATACACATTAGTATTGTAACATTTTAAGCCCCTCCCCATTTCCATGACCACACCCACCCCACCCCAACCCCTATAACCCCAACCTCCACGGTCATCTGCCGTAGACCTTCTCACACCCAAAAGAACCAATAACAGTAAAACAAATGTCTCCCTTCCCACAGAAGTCCCGTTATTATGACATTACTGCTGTTGTCTGTCTGTCTGTAGCCTGTGTGTGTGTGTGTGTGTGTGTGTGTGTGTCTGTCTGTCTGTAGCCTGTGTGTGTGTGTCTGTCTGTCTGTAGCCTGTGTGTGTGTGTGTGTGTGTGTGTGTGTGTGTGTGTGTGTGTACGTGTGTGTGTGTGTACGAGCATATATTTTGTATATATGTTATCATTGTGTGTGTAGCAGCAAGTGTAGATCTCAATTGGCTGTTATTGTGTGTGTGTGTGTGTGTGTAAACAGAGTGGCGGTCTACTCCCGTTGGTTCGCGCTCACTGAATACCTCTGATCATACCAGTGAGGTTTAAGGAGAACGGGAGTGACCTGTCTGACGGTTCTTCTGCATCTCTAAATGTCAGTGCGTCAGTCAGTCAGTCAGTCAGTGAGTCAGTCAGTCAGTCAGTCAGTTGATGTGTCTCAAATCCACAAATTATCATCATCATCATCATCATCATCAGTGTGAGAGCCGTTAGCAAATGATCAACTCACTCAGGCAACATTCACCGACCACCCACACTTCTAACCCCCCCCCCCCCCCCCCCCCCCCCCCCTCCCCCCAACCACCACCCATCTACCCCAACACACCCCACACCCCCAGCTCTGGGCATCCTCCGGTCACATTCACCCCCCCACCCTCACTCCCCCCACCTCGAACATAAACCCTGCAAACGATGGACTCAGAGTGTGTGTGTGTGTGTGTGTGTGTGTGTGTGTGTCTGTGGGGTGGGAGGGGGTATGTATGTGCGTGAGGTGGTGGCCCTATAGTAGGGTGTAAACAGTAGAATGCGTCTTGTGAGTGCGGGAGAGGGCCGGGGCGGGCCGGGTGGGGCTGGGTGGGGCGGGCATGGGTGGGGTTTCTTCGTCAACCCCCTTTTGAAAAAAAAAAAAAAAAAAAAAAAAAAAAACCTAAAATCAAAAACAGAAAAGCGTCTTTGTGGCGTGCTAGCTTCTGCTCACCGCTGTTTGCCGAGCAGGGCGGAGAAATAAAAAGGGAGGGGTCGGGCGGGGGGGTGGGGTGGGGGGGGGTGGCATCGACTGGTTGGGCTTGGAAGGGGGGGGGGGGGGGGGCGGGGGGGCAGGGGGTGGGTGCCAGTCGAGGAGAGTTGGGGTGATTTGGGGGTGGGTTGAGTTGGGGGGCTGTCTACGAGCTATTTCAGACACCTCTCGAAGTAGGTGGCGCCCACGTAGCCCCCCCGCAGCGAGCGCTGCACGTTCTGCTCAAACAGCCGCCGGTTTGTCTGCAGCACCTCCGCCGCCTCCTTGTTCAGAGGGTCTTCTGGGTTGGGCTCCTGGAGGACCAAGGGGAGGGGGGGGGGGGGGGAGGAGGAGGTTAGAATGGACTCAACTTTCAATGCACCGAGTGAAAGAAGGGAGAGAGGAGCAGATATATGGGAGGGAGAGAGGAGCAGAGATATGGGAGGGAGAGAGGAGCAGAGATATGGGAGGAGAGGGGGGAGCAGAGATATGGGAGGGAGAGAGGAGCAGAGATATGGGAGGAGAGGGGGGAGCAGAGATATGGGAGGGAGAGAGGAGCAGAGATATGGGAGGAGAGGGGGGAGCAGAGATATGGGAGGGAGAGAGGAGCAGAGATATGGGAGGAGAGGGGGGAGCAGAGATATGGGAGGGAGAGAGGAGCAGAGATAAGGGAGGAGAGAGAGGAGCAGATATATGGGAGGGAGAGAGGAGCAGAGATATGGGAGGGAGAGAGGAGCAGAGATATGGGAGGGAGAGAGGAGCAGAGATACGGGAGGGAGAGGGGAACCGAGTTACGGAGATTGAAAGGGGTTCTGGGGAGCAGATGTCAGAGAAGCCCACCGCTGGATGCGGCTTTGATTTGTGAAAAGTGAAAAGGAGGCGACGGAGCACAGGGAAAAGACTCCGGAGATGAAGGGCAGGAGAAGGGGGCGGGGCTTGAGGAGCCGGTGGGCCCCTTACAGGCCCACCGTACACTCAATCGTGTCATTTGTGCGCGGCGGCGGCGGCAGGCCGCTGGGCCGCCTTAAAAGAGCCCCGAGGGACAGAGGAAGAGTAATGAATGCGCTACTCACTAGAAACAGATACTGTAAGCCATAGATAATGGAGTTTATTGTCAACACGGGCTTCCAGTCCTCTCTGGAAAGGAGAAAGAGAAGAGAAACACACAACAACAACAACAACATGTTAGCCGAGTGAATTCCCCCGCACCACAGACATGTCCGGACACGGCGCGAGACTCAAGCCCGTCAGCTGTGGCTTTTGGATGGCACGGCGTTGCCTCAGTACAGCGCTACGGGGGGGGGCCTCGCGTCGGACCCCATAGGCGCGCATACCTTAAGATATTTAGGCAGACGTTTCCTTCCAGGTCGATGTTGGGGTGGTACACCATGGTCTCGCACTTCACCTTGGGCGGGTCATGGGGGTAACCCTGTCCTACCTGGGAACGTACGACAACGACACTGTGGGCTGTGTGCACATTTATGGCATTCTGGCATGTTAGTGGTTATTATCCTTTATGATCTTGTTTGTCGTTCTCGAAAGGGGAGGAGAGGGGAGGCACAGAGAGGGATACAAGGGAACAGATTAGAAGACTCACTTAGTGAGAGGATGATCGATTTTTCAAACAAACGCGCAACCTACCTTAAAGCTGAACACAAACTTGCCGCCTTTGTAGAAGCCCTGAGAGGAAAAGACAGCGTTATAAGGTGGCACTGATGAGCATTGATTTTAGATTCACCCTGATCCAGATATGATACAGGCTCAATCCGTGCTACCGGTGTGCAACCACTGACAGACGCCTGGTCAGCATGAGAAAAACTCTTTCGTGGCCATTCCATATTATTCGCTTTTACAGTCAAATTGATGGACAATTTGAAGCCTTCAGACTTCATTCACATTGTGAGACATTTACAGTGATGGATAATAGAAATCTGTCATTTACTTTTTATGTTATTAAGGGTTATCAAAGTGTGCATTAAGCATCATCAGAAGTTGATCTTCCATGAGATCGACTTCTGAGATCAACTTCCTTATATCAACCAATACATCAACTTTGGGATGGATATATTTATTTATATATTTTATATATATTTATTTTCCTGACAGAATACTTGGAAGGTGTGCAGTGGATACTTCCATCTATCACATGTTGTGGTTATGTTACGGGGGTCATAATGGGGGTTATGATCACTGCTTTGGTCACAAGGCATTGCATGAAGACTCCCAACTCAAACCCAACTCGGACCAGTGAGGCGGTCAAGTCTGGCGGGAAGTAGACCCATCCTCAAACAGGTAAGACGGATTTCTAGTCAGGCTAGTGCAAACAATGCATTAGCCTGACGAGAACCTGGGAACAAGCCAAAACAAACACCCCCCCCCCCCCCCCAGGACACACAAACAAACCTCATCTGGTGAGATGATGAGTCTGAAGTTGAGAAGGTCATCGTCGTCAGGGAAGTTGATCTCACATGTCTTTGGCAGGTTCAGCTCATTGATGTCTGAGAGAGAGAGAGAGAGAGAGAGAGAGAGAGAGAGAGAAGAGAGAGAGAGAGAGAGAGAGAGAGAGAGAGAGAGAGAGAAGAGAGAGAGAGAGAGAGAGAGAGAGAGAGAGAGAGAGAGAGAGAGAGAGAGGGGGGGGGGGGGGGGGGGGGGGGGGAGAACATAAAATCAAATGAGCCTGAGGAAAATAATAATAATAATAATAATAATAATAATAATAATATTTACTTCAGTCCAAAGATCAGCCCTCAAGAGAGGCATGAGGCTACCTAGCTTGGTGCTACTTGTCCATTTTGTCACCCCCAAAGTGGAAAACTCAAAAACTTTGTATGTACAGTAATCACTGCTTTATAGACCCCAGAAAAAAAGTTTAAAGAGTTCTCATCCTGGTTGCAACAGTTGAGAAAATCCCAATCTAATGTAAATTTATAAATTTCATCAGAGTGGAACATTCACCACATTCCATCGTCAAATGTGGTGAGGTTATTTCAGGAACTATTCAGGTTTCTGGGTGTAAAGGGTAAAGGGGGCATTTAGCAGATGCTCTTGTCCAAAGCGACTTACAATCAGTACATTTGTGGGGTTCAACATGTGGACAGTTGGAGAAGGGAGGGGATCAAGGGGATCGAACCGCTGACCCTATGGTCAGTGGACGACCCGCTCTGTCCACCCGCTCTACCCACTGAGCAACTGCGTGTCAAACTTATCCATAACTGGGTAGGATTGGCTGGCTGTTGAGAACATGATAGGAAGTTAAATTTCCTCATTCCAAAAGGCAATTGAGTATGCAATACTGCTTGGTCTATCCAGTTGTTTGCTGGATAATATTTATGATTGGTGCTGCTTGTGAAATTAAGAGGTTTTGGAAAACTCAATGCTTATGGCGTTTGATAGGATTTGTCAACAGTGTGCAATCTCCATTGGTGACTAATAGGACCTAGGTATAATACCCTGAGCAATCTATCTTGCTTATCATTAAGAGCAACTCATAGCTCATGCGTTTTGCTATGAATGTTGATATTATCAGGTCACAACAACAACAGTAACACAAAGTATGATTATTCTACATCCAAATGATGCACACTACGATAGCAAATGGTCACAGCTGCATGTACATTGTAGTAGTGTCAATCATATGTGTAGAAGACATTACAAAGTAATAGCATTCATATTTATTTTATCACTTAACTAGGTTTTACCTCCAGTAGATGACAACTGTGCGATATGACATAGGTTTCTATAAAGACATGGGGTATCGAGGAGGATTAAGCAAATAAAGAAATAAAGAACAGCATTGAAACAAGGATACTAAACTATTATAGACGTGACAGTTGATCAACCCATCTTTTTGTGTTCTGTTTCCGATAGTTAGACTGAAACAGACAGCCCAAGATCTTACACATAGAGATATGGGGGTACGACGTGATATTTTGGTTTGGGTATGTTTCACTGTAATCGTTTTTAAGCCAAAGAAGTATAAAAGAAAAGGGATCCCCAAGTGATTATTTAGTGGAAAACTTGTATACGTCAGTCGAATAGTGACATGGTGTTACTGGCAGATGTTTTGTTTTAATCATTTATGAACAGACTGTCTGTATACGTAGATAACATGTCCAGAAGTGTGACATAACATTTGTCAGATAGCTTATAAACAGGCTTTGTTCTTACAGCCTTGACATTCTGAACATGTCCAATTAAAAATAAATAGTTCGCGGTCACAGCAAAATAATTGGTTTATCTCCTTTGACAACGACTTAAAGGACATTCATTGACAGTGTGTGAGTTGGCAGAAGTGTGCCCTATGCAGCCCCCGTTTGGAAAGCTTCTAAAAAAAGACTGATTTCAAGGTTTTCGTTTGTTTTCCAATATAGCTCGCCACCGTTGGCTAGTAGCATTTCCAGCTAACGCTAGCATTTTAGCTAGCGCCAATCTCATGTAACAATAGTGTCTTATAACGTGTGCATCCATATCGACACCGTGGGTCTACTTATAGAAACCTGGTATGGGCCGGGACAATAACTGAACTCTTTTTGTGAGATAAACATGGTACCAGATAGACTGGACCACAGCTGACTAGCCGACTAGCCGCAGCGGCAACAAGCCTACCTTTCTGTATCCGAAGCTGGGCCGCACTTGCTTTTTTACCCCCCGGCTCCTGTTCTGTTTCCTCCAGCAGATTCTTCGTCTTTCTTCTGCTGCTTTAGGGAAAAGAGCTTAATCATCTTCAGTTATTTGCTAATGTAGTATCTATAGTTACGTCCCGTAAACACACACACACACACACACACTCTGGTTTTATGTCGCTAATCTTTGGGGGGAGCCAAATCACTGTAGTGCACCGTAATGTTGTTGGAGCCGGTGCGTCTCAAACTAATTACAAGGGAACACTGCTGGAGTAGCTGTGTGGCTAGCTGAGCCCGGCTAGCACGAGAGGGCTAGCGCTGCTGCTGCTGGGGAGAGTGAGCAGAGAAGTGATGTCAAAACCCTTCAATACGACACATGATTCACCATAACCTGGACGGAACCTGATGTTAGGGCGAAGGCAAAAGGCGTTCGCTGTGAAAGGAAAAAAGTACTTTTTATTGGCCGCTTTGCCATTCGAATCGGGACTTAAAGTTAACTTTCAACCGGTATTTGTTTGGTGGAACCCTGCCCGATTTAAAAAAAAATAAATTAATACCAACAAATATGACTTACAAAAGATTTTAGTTTATTATTTATTTTTTGTCCCCTGACCTTTCTTGTAATACCAGGCCCACTGCTTTATATTGCTTATATTGTTTATTTGTTTCACAAATTCTCAATTCAGACAGTACATTCGTTACAATGTGTAAATAAAATCAAACCTGCAGATTAAAACCTTTCCCAAAAAGCCCCCCCCACCACGACACACACACACACTCACACACACACACACACACACACACACACACACACACACACACACACACACACACACACACACACACACACACACACACACACACACACACACACGAGTAACAAAAACATGCAGCGCGTCACAACCATTAAACTACAAGTCCAACAATGCTTCACGCTCATGACATCTGAATAGGAGGAGCTTGCATATTTTGCACCCATATTTTATTATCAATATTTATTTATTTTATTTTTTTCCAGGGCAAAAATGGAGAACGATACTCACCTATGTGATGTAATGTGAAGACTGGGAATTTTACCCTGTCACATTGCTCTTATCAGATCACTGACACCATTGAATCAAAAACACGTAACAAAAGCGCCACACAATAGAAAACAAGAACAATAGCAACGAACAGTCATATTTTCTGTTTCATTTTGACCATTTTTATTTCATTTACAAAACATCGTCAAGAGGCTACCATTTATCGCGCTACGTTGTATGACTTTTCCCAAAACATCCTCTGTCATACATGTCTGATGTTAAATGTATGGAAGACCTCGGGGAGAACACGCTGTAAGACGTGCAAGACAGAACAAGAAACGAGGAGAGTGGGGGTCAAAGAAAGGAGTAGCTAGGGGAATGGGCACAACTCTGTATTGCGCCCTACAATTTATCGCCATCGACCCGTTGGGCAATCATAATACAGGAGCGATTTTGGTACATAGCGACATAGCTTTGAAGGGGCTAGCCTGCTAGCTAGCTGATGCATTGAAGCTAACAACATGGGACGCGTGTGAACGTGTGTTACACGGGGGTTACTTAGTAGCTGTAGTAGCAGCAGCTACCAGCACCCTGCCAGGGAGAAAGAAACAAGGAAGCGCACAGCTAGCAGAGCTAAATCAAAGCTAACATTAGCTAACTGTTGGCCAATATTATTTCTAATGAGCGACCAAGGAGTATGCGACCTGAAACGAAAAGGTTAGTCCTTGCAATCCATTTCTGCACCATCACCCAATTGTGGCAATCACTTGCTTAACACTTTGATTTTTATGATGCTGTAGCAATAATTAAAGAGGAAGCATATTGGAGTGGGCGAATGCAGAATACCTAGCCAGTCTACGTTATTATAAAAATATATATTGAGGGGAAAGTCCTGTGCTTAATGTGTTTTTTTAAATAATGTATGATGTCTTCTGTTTCAGCAATGCTACAGTTAACGTTTCATTGGCTACCGTACATTTTCATGTACTGTCTAAATGTAGGTTACTACAGGCTACCTTGTGTAAATCGGTTAGCTGGCTCTTAACTAGCTTGCAAGTGGTGCCAGATGCGCATCTTCATTATTCTTCAACTGCTAACTTAAGTTAGCGTATGTGATGGGATTTTTAGTATTTCTTAAATGTACATTACATGCCCTAATTTCGCTGGCGCATCTTTCAATTTACAAATGATGTAATATTTACGCAACGTGCAATATTCATATGTGAGACATTAGTAATTGATTACACAATCCAGTGGGCTAACGTTAGCACTTCTACCTTAGCAATCACCAAAACACACGCAATTAAAGCTGTAAATAACTGGCCCACTTGTGTAC
>JAXIVH010000989.1:0-5000 GCA_036785325.1 Urophycis tenuis
GAAAACATCAATGGCGACATGTCTCTAAAAGGTTTGAATGTTTAAAGTCAATTTCTTTCTTTTGTGTGTGGCAGAACAGAGAGCAAACCTTGACACACTTCAAAACGGACACACACACACGCAAACAAACACACACACACACACACAAACAAAGAGCACACAGCACATAGAAGATAAGCCCTTTCCCGCACACACACACACACACACACAGACACACGCACGCACACACACCTTTGCCAAGCCACGCTGAGCGATGAGCAGGGCAATAGAAAGGGAACATAATTGGGAAGCCAGTATTTAGGCCAAACGCCTTTCTCTCTCTTCGCCTCTCCTTTCTTCTGGATGAGGTTGAGTGCTTTTTAAAACTATCTGACCTTTATGTGTCCCGAGTGGAGTCATCACAGGGGGGGGTGTGGGGGGGTGGTGGTGCACCTGCTCTGTTTATCAGCATGCACTCCACAGAACGCCTCCACCTCCACCTCCTCCACCTCCGCCTCCGCCGTCTCAGCGGTCCCATCCAGGGCTTTCACGGCCCCCCGGACCCCATTCATTCTGCACACAGTCTCTCCTGTTGGCTCTGTCAGCATTGTTTTATTACAACAAGATAGTCTTGGTAGTGATGGAGTCGAGCCCATTCCTCTCTCTCTCTCTCTCTCTCTGTCTCTGTCTCTCCCTCTCCCTCGCTCTCTCTCTCGCTCTCTCTCTCCATCTGTTCTGAGGTCCTGGTGCAGACAGACAGGGTGAGATCCAGGCTGCCTACTACTCTTTCCCTCCATGCTGTTGTTGTGGTTGTTGTTGTTGTTGTTCTTTTTGTCTATTCATATTCATAAGATGCACAACCAGATTTATGCAAAAGCAAGGCAAGAAATACAAACAAAAATTGTAATTCGTTTTTTTTTCCCCTCTTCTCTTCTGTCCCAAACATTTCATTCCATCCCCCACATCCACCCCTCTACTTATCATCATCTCCTACGCCACCTCCACCTACTCCTCCTCCACCCCTCCTCCACCTCCATCCAATCTCCTCATTCATACCTCCTCCACCACCACCTCCACCCCCTCCTCCTCCACCCCCCTCCTCCAACCCTCCTCCACCTCCATCCATTCTCCTCATCCATACCTCCGCCACCCCCTCCTCCACCCCTGCCTCCTCCACCTACTCCTCTTCCACCTCTCCTCCACCTCCATCCATTCTCCTCATCCATACCTCCGCCACCCCCTCCTCCACCCCTGCCTCCTCCACCTACTCCTCTTCCACCTCTCCTCCACCTCCATCCATTCTCCTCGTCCATACCTCCTCCTCCACCCCCACCTCCATCTCCACCTCCACCACCACCCCCACCCACCCTCATACGCACACCACAGGCAGTACTACGAGATGCTGTACAACACGGCGGACGAGCTGCTGAGCCTGGTGGTGGACCAGGGCGTGCGCTACACGGAGCTGGAGTACATCAACGCCCTGTCGCTGCTGCAGCGCAGCCAGACGGGCGTGGGGGACATGGGCACGCAGAACGTCCGCCTGCAGCGGCTCAAGGAGATCATCTGCGAGCAGGCGGCCATCAAGCAGGCCACCAAGGACAAGAAGATCACCACCGTGTGAGACGCAGGAGGTCTGGGGGTGGGGGGTGGGGGGGGGGGGGGTCGGGTAGTTAGACCACCTAGCGGACGCCACGGTTTCCATCATGCAAATTGAAGTTCATATTAAGGTGAAGTCGCAAGTCCCCCATCCAGGTATTCTCATTGATGTTATCATGTTGGGAGATGTACCTGCAGGGTGGATTGGAATTGGACGTGACATCATGTGAACACCCCCCCCCCCATAGGGTAGTCGGGATGGGAAAACCCTCCTAGAATCTTCGGCTGGACCATGAGACGATACCTTGACGCGTTTTTTTTTTCATTTGAGCTCTGCATTCCGTGTGCCCGGCTTAGATCGCTTTTTACAATGCATTGCATTGGCTTGCTAGCCATCATGGTTCCCCCCGCAAAGATTCTTGGGAGGTTTTTCCCGAACCGACGAAACCAATATGGCCGCTTAAGGTGAATAAGGTCCACAAAAGTCCAAGGACGATCGGTCCTCTGAGCGCAACCTAACACTTGAGTTCACGGAGTGCAACCAGCTGTGCTCTGATTGGCTTGAATGCGGCGCCAAGTGATGTCACTCATCGTGCGGATGAGAGGCTGAGTGATATCACATGGGACTGATTGGAAACAGCGAGCCACGGTAACCTGTGTGGCCGTTCCGGAAGGTTGGGTTTTTCATTTCGTTTCATGTTTGGTCGTATTTGGCGGAAAAAATGACGTAAAATGACACAAAAAAAAACAACAACAAAATGGCCCGGGGTTAGAAGTATAGAGTCTGGTTGATGTAAAGGCCCCGTACCGTTTTAATCATACTTAAAACAGTGAGGCGGGACCATCCGAAACGCCAAGTGTTTAGAACACATACCTACAGCGTCCATTCATTCTCATTTGAAGCTCGATGAAAACTCAAAACACATGGCCGTTAATCCTCAAGTCGATCCCACCGATCCACCTCATCAACGACGAAGGACAAATCGTCTTGGACGCGCAAACGTGGACCTCTCTCCACCCCGACCCCACTGTTACCCCTGTTTCCCTATTAGACTTTAAAATGCTGCTCTCTGTCACATCCTCCTGTATGTCCTCTCCTCTCGCCCCCCCCCCCCCCCCCCCCGCTGGCTCCCCCAGAGGGCAGAGTGACTGACTACAATAACAACAGGTGCCGCAGTAGAATTAGGCTCCAGCTCCATTCGGGATCTCCCCGCGGGATCTGTCTCACATCTGCATCTGTTCAAAAAACAAAAGTTTGTTTGTCTATCAATTCTACGGAGTTCAGGCAGGCGTATTGGCTGGCAAAGCACAGAGTAGATTGAATTACAGTAAGAAGAGTCAGAAAAATCCATATTGAGGCTTTTTTTTTTTATGGTTGAATTTTCCATGTGGTAAAGACTCCTTAATCATTGTTTTCAAGTTTCTCTCAAGCAAGAACAAGAACCATTACAAATTGAACAGTTTTTAAGTGATTGCAAGGTCCTTGTAGATCAAAGGAGAGTGTGTGTGTGTGTGTGTCTGTGTGTATGTGTGTAAATCCTGTTGGCTCTCTCCACACCCAACCACACATGCGGTCAAAACATCAATTTAAGGCCACCAAAATGAGACGAAACCCACACTTGCGCACACACAGGCGTACGTACAGGCGGCCACAAATCGTTCTCGTCCCTCTCCTCATCCCATGTTTTTAGTTCATTAACCCGGGGAGAAAAGTACTTAACAAGAAAGAGGAGAGAGTGTTGGGGGGGGGAGAGTAGGTGGTGAGCTCATCGATAGAGGGAGAGACTAGGGCTGTTTAGGGTGGGGGGGGGAACCCGGGCCGGTCCCCACGGAAACCCGGTAGAACAATCCATCATAGTGACACCCACGGGATCCAGAATCGATGTGGGCCCAGCGCCACCACCACCACCACCGCCGCCGCTACGGCGTCCACTGGGTTGGGGTGCGGGTGGGGTGGGGGGGGGGGGGGGGGGGGGGGGCGGACCCGCCTACAGCTCAGACACTGTGTCGCTAACCCCCTAGACCCCCTGAATGTGCCTTGCTCAGCGGTTCACTCTCGGCCACTACTTTCTTTGGAGAGTGTGTGTGGGTTTGTGTGTCTGTGTGTGTGTGTGTGTGTGTGTGTGTGTGTTTGTGTGTTTGTGTGTGTGTGTGTGTGTGTGTGTGTGTGTGTGTGTGTGTGTGTGTGTGTGTGTGTGTGTGGTGTGTGTGTGTCTGTGTATGTGTGTGTGTGTGTGTGTGTGTGTGCGCGCGCGCAGGGAAAGTCACATGCCAACAGTTGTACTTTAGAGGATGACAAACACAAACACAGCCATCATATGAGTTTGTTCAAGTTTCGTGGAGACTGATTGCCCAGGGGGAAAAGATTTCCATTTAGTTAATCAGACACAAAGATGAAAGGGAGAATTCATTTAATTGCATCTTTTTTTTTTTACGGAAGACGGATTCTGATTGTTTTTATGTTAATGCATCTTCATTTGTAATATCAATGTTTGCCATGTTTTGTTGTTGCAAATGTATACACTAATCCTCCTCAAATAAAACTCTTTCAAGATCAGTCGTGCACTGTTTAGCATTCTTTTTAATTCAGGATCTTTCTGAAGAAAAAAAGAAATTTCATTTTTTTTTTTCATTTAGCATTGAATAAAAAGAAACTGACAACATCATAGGTACAATTAAGGTAAGAAGAACTTAGTCTGCCAACATAGTTCAATGTTTTTATGTGGTTAGGTTGTGATTATAGCGAAGCGTGTTAAGATGTTTTATGCATTGGAAAACAGGACAGCCACCTGAATGTATTTAAATTGTCCGTGACATGCTTTAGGCCTACTATTACATGTAAAAAATGCATTTAGGATTGGATTATATATATATATATACACGTTGGAATCTGACAAACAAACCCATTCATCCCACTCCACTCTTGACAGCTATGCAACTACATTTCCCACAACCCCTTTCACCTCCACCCACAACGGTTGCCTAGCACCAGTGCGGACGCTTTCGACGCTAGCACAAAACAATCCAGGATAGAGCTACCAAAATTAGCCTTACTAATTACTTTCCGCTTGTTTGCACCGTTCGTGGGTAGCACACACGACACGCGTGATCCAGTTACCACCTTGACTTCACTCTTGTTCCACATCATCGTCATGAAAGTCGCGCCCCCACCCGAGTCTCCCACGGCGCCCCAGTGTCTCGACTCCCAGGGGGCAGGGGGCAGCCTGGCTACCCGTGCAAACACACCTGCGGCCGCTGCTGATGCTGCTGCTGTGGATGAGACGTCGACGCGCTGCGAGGAGGAAGAAGAAGCAGCAGGACAAGACGAGGCGGCGATGGAGGTAAAAAATCGGGCCGCCAATAGCGAACTTAAAAACAGGCCCGCACTCCTTTTGATTGCTTTTGCTCTTGTCGTGGAGGCT
>JAXIVH010000989.1:17500-22500 GCA_036785325.1 Urophycis tenuis
TTCTGACTTGGCACGACGATCACACAACATGTCCAGTTCCTGCCCCTTCCTCGGCGACGAGAAGGCGCAGGCCAGGTCGTACAGGCACCCCCGCGCCTCCTCCTCCTCCTCCTCTTCCTCCTCCTTCTTCCTCCTCCTCCTCCCCTTCCTCCCTTTTCCTCCTCCCTTCTCTTCCCCCACCTCCTCCTCCTCTTCCTCCCTCTTCCTCCTCCTCCTCCTCCTCCTCCTCCTCCTTTGTACTCCTCCTCCTCTTCCTCCCTCTTCCTCCTCCCCACCCTCCTCCTCCTCCTCCTCCTCCTCCTCCCCTTCCTCCCTTCTCCTCCTCCCTCCTCTTCCCCCATCTCCTCCTCCTCCTCTTCCTCCCTCTTCCTCCTCCTCCTCCTCCTCCCTCCTCTTCCTCCCCCTCCTCTTCGCTGATCCCTGCAGACAGTTCAAACCAGGTGGTTCCCCCATACCCCCCCCCCCACCAAAAAAAAAGAGATTGATCTCCGGATATCGTCTGTCATCAAACCGCGCGGCGATGTGTGTGCTGCCTTCCTGTCAGTCCTCCATCTGTCCTTATCGGAAGCCTCGATTTTTACAAGCCCACACTTTTTACTGGAAGCGTTAGGGGAGGGGGGGCGGGGGGGAGAAAGAGGGATAAAGGGGGAGAAAGACGGAGCGCAAGCGGCTTGAGGGAGACCTTGAAAGGCTCTGCTCTTGAGCGATATTGCGCTTTTATTTTGATGCATTGGTCGTTAGCTTGCGGCGCGTTGTTGCCGTTATTAGCGCTTGAGATGTTGAGCGCCCAGGTAAACCGTTCCAGATGCGCAGGATAATGAATACACCAGCTATGAAGTCGTGCCGTTTAAAAAGGGAGTCCATGTTACCATGGTTTTTTGAAAGCCGCGGCCGGTGAGGGAGCTGACAAGAGAAACATTTTAAAACTAAACAGCCCCCCCTCCACAGAAAAAAAGCACTCTGTTCCCTTCCTTCCCTATGCTTTGAGAAGTGTTTCATCTCGCGCATTCGTGATTGACAATCTAAAAAAGAAAAAACCCTAAAAAAAACACAGCCTTTCGACAGTCTCTCTCTTCCCACCGACCTTACTTCTGCTCCTCAGTGTCGTCTGTCTTTCATCTCTCGCTTATCATCGCCCGAGCGCCGCAGCACCTGTTGGCAAGATGGATCTCCCCCCTGACCAATCAGGGTAGAGAGGCCTCCCCCGTGATGGCTAGAAGTTAGCCGTGGTCCAAAAAAAAAAAAAAAAAATCGAATCCACCGTAGGCAGGCCGCCCCCGGTTCAACCCCGGGGAGGAAAAAAAAAAACCAGACATTCTCACGTAGCGTTTAGCCGGACGACGGCTGACAGGCGGACGGCTGCGGTGTCTCTAACACAAACCGCGCCCAGACAAAAAAGCTAAAAAAAAAAAAAAAACCTTAAATCTCCCCCCTGTCTCCCCTCTCACCCCCCCTCCCCCCCCCCCCCGGCAGGGCGTGATGAGTCTGAAGAACAGCTGCTTCGAGCCGCGCTACGTGCTTCTCATCCCCACCCAGGCGGAGCGCTACAGCGGCAGCCTGAAGGCCCGGGGCCTCTACACCCAGGACCAGATCGAGGCGGCAGCCGCCCGCATCCAGCTGTACGCCGCCACCAACCGGGACCGGCCGGGCTTCTTCGACAACGTCATCCCCTGCGGTAGGGGGTGGGGGGTGGGGGGGGGGAGCTCGCTTCGTCTCTTTGGTCGACCGCGTCCGCCTCTCGTCTCTCGCCGTCTTCGTCCTCGTCTTCGTCCTCGTCTTCGTCCTCGTCTTCGTCCTCGTCTTCGTCCTCGTCCTTCTGTTCTGTTCTCCACGTCGATCGGTCCGTCGGTGGGCAGGTCACGCGTCTAGACTAGAGTGCGGATCGGGATCAGAATTTTCTGTCCGAGCCCCTCGGCCCCGCGTTCCGACAGAACACTAACCGAACCCAACCCAACAGGCGTCAAGCTTTTTATGTCCGAACCCGACACAGTTAAAGTTTTTTTCATACTAATGACACATTTAGGTCTGTGTTTATGAAAGCCCGCCTTTATTAAGCACGGTTGCTGTCAACAAACAGATGAGTGCAACATGCATAGGTTGACGCGTGGGTGAATTAAAAATTTTGAATGGCGCAGATGTGACCGAGCCCGACCCGAACCCGAGCATCATTTCTAAATATCTTTCCAAACCCCGACCCAGGCCCGTCGGGTACTGTCGGGTCCCGTCGGGCTCAGGTCGGGTATCCATCCTCTAATCCAGACACCTGGGATGGACGTCCGTGCTCTCTGTTGGATGTCGATCTATCTCCCCTCTGTCAGGGCGATTGGGCGGTCGCCTCGTATAAGAGATGTCAAAAGTTTGACTCGCTCAGGAGCGCTTGTGCATTACGTCGGTCGACTTTACGAATACGTTTTTCGTGCAGGAAAATGAGTGGAGGAAATGCGGGAGGTCGTGGTGCGTGACCCGATGACCTCATGGGATGATGACATTCAATGATGTCCAGTGGCGGCTGGTGAAGAATATTCTAGGTGGGGCTGTGCCTTATTCAGTCAATTCCAATCAGTAACCATCCCAATACATTGAACACACACTACAGGAAACGAGTGCTCCGTGAAATAGTCAATACTTATTAAATGCCAATATTAAAAAGTTGAGGCATTCTAACACAAAACATAAACAACATATTGCACAAACACAAGCTTTCAATTTTCTCATTTGAAATTTAATTTGTAGTCACATTGGGCTCTATGAAATTACAGTAAACATTTTCTATACTAAACAATCAAGAAAATAATCAGCAGATTAATAGGTAGTGAAAATTAAGGACTAAAAAATACTAAGGTCAACTATATACAACTGTATACAACTATATACAGACTCGCCCTGACCTGAGCATTCGCTCGCTTGGGGCGACAAAGTAATCGTCCATATCGGCTTGGATTTGAGGACGCTGATTGGCCAAATTTTATGTCATGCTTTCACATCTTAAATGAGTAATTGGCTAAACAGTTACACAGACCCGCCTTCTTAGGGCGATTTCTCCATCGCCCCAGAGCTGTTGAAGCATGGGACACGGGACGTGTAGGAAAAGCATACATCTTGCACAGATGATTTTCTATCATATTTTACACACATTACTGGGTACAGTCATATTTCAAACACAAAAATATCAAAAATTAGTATAATTTATTATTATTAGTTTTATTTATCCACTTATTTATTTATTGTGGGTCAAGGGGGGGCGGTGTCCTATCGCCCTCTATGGGCCAGCCGCCACTGATGATGTCATAGGTCGAGGCATGATTGCGATATCGGGGTACCGAGTGGCTGCACCCCCCCCCCCCCCCCCCTGCACACTTATTGTAACGTTCACCCCCTAAGGGCCTGTGCTGGCCCACCCACATCCTGGCCATCCGCCTCCTTCCACTGCTATTGAATAAAGTGCTCTTTGGTTATGGATGGTAGCTAGCTTAGTTTTTTATTGTGCAGTGGCAAATTGCTTAGCGGCAGTCAGCGTTTAAGTGCTCGCTATCGTTGCTAATTCAATTTCATTCGACCGCCGTCGGTGTGTGTGTGTGTGTGTGTGTGTGTGTGTGTGCATGTGTGTGTGCGCGCGCGGGCGTTGTCACATCTTCATTACTTTACTGTGAATGTGTAAACACTTTAGCTCACACACAGCAGCGAGCGCACACAGCCGTGCTTACGTAATTGGTTTTGTCTGTTACTTAATGCGTATCCATTCAGTGTAATACATCTCCGAAGACAAACGGTAGGGGGGGGTGGGGGGAGGAGAAGAGAAAAAAAAAAGTTTGTAATGTGAATGTCACGCTACGTCAATACGGTTCTGCTTCCCAAAGCCCTGTGGGGGCCCAATGCCGTTTGTTGCTAGCTCCTTCACGTTAGCCACTTTAGTTGAGTTCGACGGCTCTCCCCAGCCCCGCATCAATACAACTTCTCGCCGCTCTCTCCCCGCTAATTACGGCGTGCATTAGCGGGGACATTAGCTGAGCCAGCGGCGGTGAGCGTTTGTCATCACTCCCGCGCAGCGCAGACTATGCTAGCTGTTGGCTCGATAGAATAGATTGTATGAGGGGTGCACAAGTAGCTTCGGTTAGCTTATCTCTTTTGTGTGTGTGTGTGTGTGTGTGTGTGTGTGCGCCGCAGTGGTAGCGCTAGTGAGGGTGGGTTGTCATCCCCCATAAGTTACGTTCATTAAAAATGAGACGGGAGACTTATTGACTACTTTCACGAGCCGCTGGTTTTAATGTAGACTGTGTGTGTGTGTGCGTGTGTGCGTGTGTGTGTGTGTGTGTGTAGATGACCAGGAAGAGGCGTACCTCATCCTGAGGAAGGTGCTGGAGGATTACCTGGGAACGGAAGAACAAGGAGACCACGGCCACAGCAACAGAGACCCCCCGGATCTCCAATCCGCAGGTAGGCTCTCACACACATACGGACACACGCACACATGGACACACACACACGCACGCACGCACGCACACACACACACACACACACACATGCACGCACACAGGCACACACGCACGCACACACACACATACACACACACACACACACACACACATACGCACGCACGCACGCACGCACGCACGCACACACACACACACACACACACACACACACACACACACACACACATACAGGCTTATTTCATGGGTTGTATATTTATGCATAATATACAATATTATATACAGTGTCTACGCATCCAATGTAAAAATACATGTAAAAATTGCATTAGTTTGTTTACTATTTAAAGTTTGACTGTTCCTGTGTGTGTGGGTGTGTTCATGTGTGTATGTGTGCACGCGTGTGTGTTCGGGTGTGCGTGCGTGCGTCCGTGTTTTTTTTGCCTAGCCTCTCTGCCATTGGCCGAAGAGTGTCCCGCCTCTGCCAGGGGCCACCAATCCGTGTCGGACACCGCGCTGAGCTCCGCCCCTGTGCTGGAGCTGTTGGACCCCGCATGCAGGAACTACCTGAAC
>JAXIVH010000989.1:27500-35377 GCA_036785325.1 Urophycis tenuis
TAGTATGTGATTACCAGACCATTAGTCTGGCATCTTGCTCAAGGCAGACTGTGATTTGGACTTTGTCGTTTCAACCCGGAACCATCCGTGGAATAGCCCACTAAAGTGCCACCACAATGTGGATTCTTTGGTCCGTTCCACGTACCAACACCACGCTTAGAATGGAAGGAATAAAAGGGAAACATACATGAGGTAAACATATCAATAGGTTCCGCCTTGTACAAAAACTTAACACAAACGGCTACACCCACCCTAACACACCACCCCATTCAAACATCCAAACGCGTCGACCGACTCTGGCGCAACTTCGCAGGCCCCCGCAGTTGTAAGCGCGTGCCTGAACTGTGATGTATTGTTCATGCTAAAACATGTCCCCCTCTGCGCCTCTGCAGGGGGGGGGGGGGGGGGGGGTCCAGGCCATACACACGTAGATAATTACAGTACAGAATATATAGAGTCGACTTCACAGGTCGCCTGTGTGCTGCGAACGCCCCGCCAGTGGAATGCGGTTGAGCGATGCACGTAAAAAAAGAAAAAACCTCAATGGAGCTGTTAAGGTTGTTTAGTAAGCCCAGGAATGTACGCATGTCTCGCTTGTGAAGACATGCCACACATGGACGTCAAGACATGAAATAAAATAACAGTTTTCCTGTTGCCATGGCATTGTGTGTGTGTGTGTGTGTATATATGTGTGTGTGTGTGTGTATGTATGTGTGTGTGTGTGTGTGTGTATATATATGTGTGTGTGTGTGTATGTGTGTGTGCACGTGTATATTTGTGTGTGTATATGTTGTGTGCATATCTGTGTGTGTGTGTGTGTGCACGTGTGTATATGTGTGTGTGTACATGTGTGTGCGTGTGTGTATATATGTGTGTGTGTGTTTATGTGTGTGTGTGTATATATGTGTGTGTGTGTGTGCACGTGTGTATATGTGTGTGTGTACATGTGTGTGCGTGTGTGTATATATGTATGAGTGTGCGTGTATATATATGTGTCTGTGTGTGTGTGCACGTGTGTATATGTGTGTGTGTGCGTATATGTGTGTGTGCACGTGTGTATATGTGTGTGTGTGCGCGAAAAAAGCCACCCCCACTAATGAATCTATTTGTGCATTTGCGGTGTCCACGTGCCTTTAATTAACTAGAGCTACCCTTGGCAGTGGAGTCGGATGACGTCTGAAATGTGTATTGTTTAATAACGTCGTCGAGTCGCGTTCGCCCCGCTGACGTTTCCGCGACGCCGCTCTCTCGTGGCGAGCGGTGCCCGTCCGCCCGCCGCCGGGCGGTAAATATATCATCAATCTTTATCTCCTCTGATGGCATCGCACACACACACACACACACACACACACACACACACACACACACACACACACACACACACACACACATTCACACTCACTCCGTGGCGCCCTGACAGCTTTTAAATGGCTTTCATCAGACGTCGCAAATCCCGCCCGGTGTGTGTTTGCTCTCTCGCGGCGTGTTGCCGTGTCGCTCTTTACATGTTCTTTACCGTGTTTGTACGGGTTTATACCTTTATATGATGTGTTTGCGTTCGTTTCGGTTCGTCGTTTTTGCCGTCTTTGCCGTCTGTCGTGTGGTGTGGTGTCTGGGCCTCCTTCACTGGGGCCGTCGTGGATGGACGGATCTGTCGCAGCCCTGAATCCCTTTGATTCGAAGGCACACGCGTGTGCCTGTACGTACGTGTCCTCTGTTGCGGTGCACTTGCACGTGCACGTGTACGTGTTCAGTCAGACGTCTCTCGGCGTGCTCACACGCAAGCATGCACACGCGCACACACGCACGCGCACACACACACACACCCACACATACACACCTGGCCTCCCATCAGTCAAAGTTTCTCTCTATCTTGCTTTGTGTCTCTTTCTCTTTCTCTCTCTCCATCTCTGTCTCTCTCTCACTCTCTCTCTCCCTCTCTCCATCTCTCTCTCTCTCTCTCATCTCTCTCTCTCCATCTCCCTCTCTCCTCTATCCCTCTCCCTCTCTCTCTCCCGCTCTTCATCTCTCTCTCCCTCTCTCTCTCTCATCTCTGTCTCCATTTCCCTCTCTCTCTATCCCTCTCTCTCCCTCTCTCCATCTCTCTCCCTCTCTCTCCATCTCTCTCTCTATCTCTCTCTCTCTCTCGCTCTCTCTCTCTCTCTCTCTCTCTCTCTCTCTCTCTCTCTCTCTCTCTCTCTCTCTCTCTCTCTCTCTCTCCCCCCCTCTCTCTCTCTCTCTCATCTCTCTCTCTGAGGGAGGGCGGATGCTGCCAGTCTTTCCCAGGTCTCTTTAGTTGGAGAACAAGGGAGCAGGATCTCTCCTGCCGGGAGCAGTGGGGTCTCAGAGGGGGCTCTGTGGCTTTCGCGCGCCCTTCCTCTCCCGCTGACCTACTTCCTGTGGTCTCCAGGCTCACGAAAAAAGTGAAACGCCAAACTTAGCCCGCGCCGTTGATTGGATACAGTGACGACATCGCCGGAGTCTGAGAGGAACGCCGCGTGGCCCTCGCTGACAGTGTATTATTTCATCCGGCTGATGTGTTTATGCAAAGTCACCTGCAAGTCATTAAGGCACGTCACTTTCCTATAGTATTCTTAGCATATGCTTCACTCTAGCAAGTCTCCAAAGGACAATACATAGCTTCGAAACAGCCGGTTTCTGTAAAAAAAAAACAAAAAAAAACGTACATAATTGTAAATGAATGCATTCGGTCGTCGTCCGCGTATTCAACTTCTTCTGGCGGGGGGTCGTTGCGTTTGTCTGCTTGACACCGCCTGGCTGGCTGCCTGGCGTGCTGTCTGTCTTGTTGTGGGTACCTGTCTCCTGTGGATGACATCCTAGTTCCCCTAAACCACCCCCCCCGCCACCACCACCTCTCCCTCCACCACTTATTTCTTCCATCCATCATGTTGACACGGGCATCAGCCTCGGCAGTCATCCATGTCTGTTTACCAAGGTAACCAGGAGCTGTGGAGCTGTTGAGCTCAGCAGGTGGCCACCCAATGGCTCCTCTTGTTTGCGTGAGGATGCGGATGAGGTGGTGGTAGAGGTGGTGGAGGCGGGGAAAGGTGGTGTTTGAGGTGGAGGAGGTGGGGAAAGGTGGTGTTGAGGTGGAAGTGCTGGTGGTGGTGGTGTTTGAGGGTGGCAGTGCTGGTGGGTGGTGTTGAGGTGGTGGAGGCGGGGAAGGTGGTGTTTGTGGTGGAAATGGTGGTGGTGGTGTTTGAGGTGGAAGTGCTGGTGGTGGTGTTTTGAGGTGCAAGTGCTGTGGTGGGGGTGTTTGAGATGAAAGTGCTAGTGGTGGTGGTGTTTGAGGTGGCAGTGCTGGTGGTGGTGGTGGTGGTGGTGGTGGTGGTTATGGAAGTGCTGGAGGTTGATGTGGTGACGGTGTGCACGAATGCACAGTGAGAGGCTGTCGTCCTCGAGAGTTAAACGTGTGTTTCTCTTGTTTCTCATGTCAACAGAATGACGACGGTTGGAGGATGTAGTATGTGTTTGTGCATGTGTGTATTGGTTTGTACATATGTCTATGTTTCTATGCATATGTGTGTGTGTGTGCGTGTGTGGTTGCTTGTGAGTGTGTTGCGTTACAGTGTGTGTACATGTATGTGTGTTTGTGACTTTATGAGTATACAAAGTCACTGTGTGTGTGTCTGTGTCTCCCTCTCACTGTATAATAAACCACTACATCTACCGAACACGTCGCAGTGTTTGGTGCACATCAGTCATCACACATCAGTCCACCAGACACCAGCCCCCCCCCCCCCCCCCCCCCCCCCCTCCTTTCTCACCGCATGGCGCGAGAGAAGGGCTGATTTTGTCTCCGTACGAAGCGGCTCGCCTCTCAAGCAAAAAACAGACATCTGGCGCAGAACAAAAAGAAGTTATTATCCTGACGCACAGAGAGCCGGCATAATCCCTTCACTGACAAAAGTCCGCGTCCATTGTCATGAATCCATTTTTTAAAGATTTTGTGGAAATAAGTACCCAGAGAGATTCTTGATCCATTACTCAGGGGTGGGGGGGTGGGGGGGGGAAAGGAGAGTTTTTCTTAGAAACGGCGCTGATGGCTTCGGGTTCATCGACTGACTGAGGCCCAATCATTGTGTCCGGCGCTTGCGCACGGCAGTAGTTACAGATGCCCGGGCCGAAGTCGAATCGAAGCCGTCGCTACCGCCCCTCGCTGTCGGCGTGTTATTTACCACAACAGGGACGGCGGCGGCGGCTGAGCCTTTGTGTGCCGAGACACCGCGGGTCTACAGTATGTCTATCACCAGAAGAAGTTTCCATTGAAACAGAAGTTTTTTTTTTTTTTTTTTTCGGTAATCAATGGCTTTTTTTTCTTTTTTTTTTTTTTTCGCTTTTGCCATCCCTGTTTTAGAGTTCTATTCACGGCTGAGGATGCAAAACTGAAACTTGAGAAAAACTTTGCGACACTGTCAAAGAACTTGGTGAGCGATGAGGGTGACGTCAGGGGTGGTGTCTTCAGGAAAATCAAAGCATCTCCATGCTTTGTTTTTTTTTCGTGATTCAGGGCTATAAATACATGGATCATTCATCATAGAGATTGTTTTCCAACTTTATTGCAACTGGCCTTTATTGTTGTTTCTTCATATGCTGCACAGAGATCATTCCCTTGTACACATGTGCATTTTTGCGGCTTTTGACGTTTGTCTCAACAAACGTTGAAGATTTTCACGCTTTCTCGCTTCAAAAACGCAAAACGAAACGCCAACGTACGATTCACGCGTGACCTCCGGCTGACCGCCTTTCCGGTCGCTTCTTCCTCCTCCTCAAACAACCCCTCCTCCTCCTCCTCTCCTCCTGAGACGGCTCGCAACGGCTGCTCCCCGCAGCCACGTTCACCTCCCACCGACCAGGTGGACTCCCCGTCCCCGGCTGACCTCAACACCACCCCTACCCCACCCCCACCTCCACCTCCACCCTTTCTCTAACAACCCCCCCCCCCCCATAGCAGCACTTAATTATATGCCCTCTCGCTTTTACAGCAGTGCGGGGGTGATTTGTTGCCGGGGTACAGCTTCATGGTTACAGCCACGGGAATGGTCCCTTTTAAAAGTGTCTTGTGAAAGGGAGAGAGAGAGAGAGAGAGAGAGAGAGAGAGAGAGAGAGAGAGAGAGAGAGAGAGAGAGAGAGAGAGAGAGAGAGAGAGAGAGAGAGAGAGAGAGAGAGAGAGAGAGAGAGAGAGAGAGAGAGAGAGAGAGAGAGAGAGAGAGAGAGAGAGAGAGAGAGAGAGATGAGAGAGAGAGAGAGAGAAGGGGGGGGGATTACGGGAGCGTGAATGGACTTGGGAAGCAGTGCGTGAACACGACCGCGCTGTTTTTACAAGGAGGGGAACGCTAAACCTGAACACGTGCGTACAGGGCCCTGTATATAAAAACCGTGAAAGGGAAAAAAAAATAATAAAAGACACAAAAACATCAGGAGAAAAAAAAACAACAAATAACAAGCTAGCTAGCACCGGCTAATTTCACGCTCGGGTACGTAGCCCCGGCGGTGCGTTCGTAAACCGAAACACGCGTTAAAAAGCCACACACACACACACACACACGTACGTGCCGCCATATTAATCCCGGGGGGGCTTTGATCGGTGGGATGTGAACCGAGCGGATGTGTGTGTGTGCGTTTCGCCTGCGACCGACGCCGCCCGCGATGGTAAACGGTCAAACCGCTGTAATTAAAGTTCAAACCAAAGTGCGGGACAACAACGTGTCCGGCCCCTCGTGGTTCCTTCGGGAGAGACACCTCTCCACGCGTGACACTCAGGGGAACCCGTGTCCGTTTCCCCGTGCTGACGATGGCTCGTGTGTCGAGGGGCATTTAGCAGAGGCTTTTGTCCAAAGCGACTTACAATCAGTTACATTTGTGAGGGTTCGACATGTGGACAGTTGGAGGAGGAGGAGGAGGGGGATCAAGGGGAATCAAACCGCCGACCCTACGGTTTAGTGGACGACCCGCTCTACCCACTGAGCTACTGTCGCCCGGCTATGTCAGGGTCAGGGTCCCGATTGTCCCAGACGCAAATACACGCTTCAAATTCGCTTAAATCCGAAAGCAGCCCGCTTTGATTTATTTTTTTCCGAATCCCTGTGACGTCAGAAGACTGGCTCTCGCCGCCGTGGGTCAGGTGGGTCGGGGGTTGCTACGGTGCTAATGAGGGTAACGAGGGTCTGCAGACGTGAAGCTGCTGTTTCCAGTGTCTGCACTGCACGCTTTATCGAGCCATCCCCACATCAGGTATATGAGCACCACGCCCAGCCCTCCACTGGGCTCTCGCCTGCTCTCTCTCTCTCTCTCTCTCTCTCTCTCCTCTCTCTCTCTCTCTCTCTCTCTCTCTCTCTCTCTCTCTCTCTCTCTCTCTCTCTCTCTCTCTCTCTCTCTCTCTCTCTCTCTCTCTCTCTCTCTCTCTCTCTCTCTCTCTCTCTCTCCTCTCTCTCTCTCTCTCTCTCTCTCTCACCCTTACCGAACCTCAATATTTATCAAATAGTCTTGCCATGTGGGTGTCATTAGATGTTACTTAAGGTCTGGCATGGTGTTATAAGGATATCGTAAGTGATACAGACACACACACACACACACACACACACACACACACAGGGAGGTGCAATGCAGAGTGCCGTTGCCATAGCTACTGGCTGCAGTGCTGCAGACATAATGCAGAGGTGTGTGTGTGTCTGTGTTCGCCGGCTTGTATGTGTGTGTGTGTGTGTGTCTGTGTTCGCCGGCTTGTATGTTTGTGTGTGTGTGTGTGTGTGTGCATGTGTGTGCAGTATGCGTGTATGTGTGAGTGTGTGTGTGTGTGTGTGTCTGTACATGACTCATCATTGAGTTCCCTGCAGTGAGATTAACTCCCCGCTGTATTAATTTCTTGTCAACTCACACAGAGAGAGGGAGAGAAAAAAAAAAGTTTGAGTTTTAATTAGTTGCGCTCAGTGTGACTACCCTTCATCTGTCTATGTGTCTCCTGTCCTCCACCTCCTCTGTCTCCTTGTCTCCTCCTCTCTTGCTGTCTGCCTTTGTGTCTCCGAGTCCTGCTGTCGCTCTCCTCTCCCTTCTTCCTCCTCACCCCCCTCCTACTCCTCCTCCCCTTCCTCCTCCACCCCTCCTCCTCCCCTCCTCCTCCTCCTCCTCACCCCCTCCTCATCACCCTCCTCCTCCTCCTCCCCCTTCTACCCTGCTCCTCCTCCTCCTCCCCCTCCTCCTCCTCCTCCTCCTCCTCCTCACCCCCCCTCCTCACCCCCCTCCTACTCCTCCTCCCCCTCCTCCTCCACCCCCTCCTCCTCCCCCTCCTCCTCCTGCTCCTCCTCCTCCTCCTCCTCACCCCCCCCCCTCACCCTCCTCTTCCTCCTCCTCCTCCTCCTCCTCCCCCCTCCCCCCCTTTCCCTGGCTGTCTGTGATTTGTCATTATTTCCTCCTCTCTGGTGTAATGAATGAGAGTCGGTGTGTATAATGGTACAGTAAGCATGAGTCATTGCGACAATCAACACGCCCACATCGCTTACGGAAATCACAATCATGCTGCGGGGATGAAGACCGATACAGAGCCGGCGTGGTTTTTCAAACACCGTTCCGATCGGCCGTTCGTTCGCTGTACAGCGGCTCACCTTGAGTTAAGATTTTGTGTGTTGTGACCGCGCAAGTTAAGCACCAAGTTAAGCACCAAGTTAAGCACCAAGTTAAGCACCAAGTTAAGCACCTGGTTCATCTCTGTTGGCTCTTTTTCAACTGATGGAGTTTTGCGCTGCGAAATGGGACATTCACTCAAGTAGTCCTCACGGCCTGTGGTTGCCTTTGACTGAACGTGTGTCTTTTTCAGTCGTGTTCGACTGTTGACACCCGTGTGCTCTAGAGCGCCTTCT
>JAXIVH010000099.1:0-125000 GCA_036785325.1 Urophycis tenuis
GTGTGGGCAGCCTGTCCTTGCCTCTACTTCAGGTAATCCAGCATTCTGCCCCCCCACCGCCCCCCTGTAGTCGCAGCCTCCCTCGGAGTGGCGTGTGTCCGTCCACGTAGGGGTAGTGAGCGCGTGTCCGTGCGTCAGCCCTGGGCGGTCGCGGGAAACAAGTGTCTCTCCAGCAACTCCTCGTCCTCCCGCATCTCCGTTTCTGTCATGTCTCTGCGTCGCTCTCCATCGCACGCTCTCTCTCTCTCTCTCTCTCTCTCTCTCTTGCACGTTTGCTCGCTGCCTTGCTCTGTCTCTCTCTGTCGCTGTCTCTGTCACACGCGCTGTGGTTTATCACGGCGGTTTTTCTGGATCTTTCTGTCGCTGATTAAAATCAATATAAAGCGATAGAAGAATGACACTAATTCCAACCAAATCCTCTTATCTGCTGCCCCGAGCAATCTTTCACTAACCTACAAACACAGGGCATGCACACACACACACACACGCACACACACACACACACATGCATACACACGCATACACACGCGCACGACACACACTCACACACACACACACACACACACACACACGCATACATACGCGCGCCACACACACACACACACACACACACACACACAAGCGCACACACACACACACACACACACACACACACACACACACACACACACACACACAGGTGCATACAACCAGACACATTTATATACACAGTATATATATATATTTATATATATATATGCGACCATACAAACACAACCGCACCAAGTCTTTTACAGGAATAATGAACGTGCAGAAACACAGAACATCCCACACCCACACCCAGAGCAGCACACACACACCCACTCTCAAAAGAAAACAGTGGCACCTGTCATGATTGTGAACATTATCCTCTGGCTAGTATGTTGTGCGTGCATGTGTGCACGTGTGTGCATACATGCACACACACACACACTCATGCCCACACGTGTGTGTGTCTGTGTTAAATCATGGCATGTGATGAGAGTTCAGAGTTGGATGGCAGCTCTCAGCAGAACGTTGTGGGATTGACCTGTGTTTTAATCCTGGACCGAGAGAGAGAGAACCAGCCCCCACCACCGCAGAAGCATGTAGCTGCTCTCTCGCCTTACACCCCAGAGTCCTCTGGATTACACACCCATAAGGTCACAAAGGCTGCCTTCTCCTTCTCTCTCTCTCTCTCTCCCTTTCTGTTGTCCTTCTTCACTTTGTCTCTCTGTTTCTGCCAAATTGTAACAAATATATCCAAAACTAAATACACACACACACACACACACACACACACACACACACACACACACACACACACACAAACACACACACTCTCTGTCACACACACACACACACACACCTGGATCACAATTATAAATACAACCCTGAAATAGAGCTCCTGCCCTTTGATAATGTGAAGTTGATCTGGTGGCACACAACAAGCCCCTACATATGCAGCCCTGCGGGGCAGGAAATGACCCTGTGGCATTTGATGGTGGTGGTTACTTCATTGCTTGCAGCGACACACATGTGCCAAGTCTAGAGCTTGAACTGCCTGAGAAAGGTGCGTGTGTGTGTGTGTGTGTGTGTGTGTAGAGTGTGTGTGTGTGTGTGTGTGTGAGTGTGTGTGTGTGTGTAGAGTGTGTGTGTGTGGTGCTTTATATCTGTGTGCAGCTCTATATCCATGTGTGTGCGTGGTGGGTGTGTGTCTGGACATATGCGAGTGTGTGTCTATGTGTGTGTGTGTGTGTGTGTGTGTGTGTTTGTTTGTTATAACCAACTTAAGAATGTGAGCGTTTGTCTTGTGTGTTCGTCTCACCTTAAACCAACCCCTCCCATCCAGAAAGGGGCGTGGCGTGTGTGAGTCAGGAGTGTAGCAACCCCGCTTTTGTGCCGCGGGGGGGGGGGGGGGGGCGTGGGAGAAGTGCGTACGCGCCCAGAGGCACGTGGAAAAGAGTGCCCATGTTTGTGTGTGTGAGTGTGTGTGTGTGTGTGCGTGTGTGTGAGTGCATGTGCGTGCGTGTGCAGCTGATTCTCTAAATAACCTGTTGGTCCAGTCATCTCATGCTCATTCTGCAGGAAAGAGGCTGGTCTCCCACTCTCCCACTCTCTCTCTCTCTCTCCCTCTCTCTGTAGCTCTCTTACTTGCTCTCTCTCTCTCTCTCTCTCTCTCTCTCTCTCTCTCTCCCTCTCTCTGTAGCTCTCTTACTTGCTCTCTCTCTCTCTCTCCCTCTCTCTGTAGCTATCTTACTTGCTCTCTCTCTCTCTCTCTCTCTCTCTCTCTCTCTCTCTCTCTCTCTCTCTCTCTCCTCTCTCTCTCTCTCTCTCTCTCTCTCTCTCTCTCTCACTTGCTCTCTCTCGCTCACTTGCTCGCTCTCACTGGGTTTGTTCATCGCCCTCCTGACTGCGCTGCCTGTGTTCCATGTGAAGCGGTCAGGTCCCAGGACTGCCGACCGCTCAGTGGGGTCTGCTGCTTTATGTTCGCCCCCCTGCGCTGCGGGGCCGCCCAGGGACCGGCAGCCTGTTGAGAGAGACCCCCCCCCCCCCCCCCCCCCCCGGGGCCACAGGTAACCCGACCCGCGTTGTCTCACAGTGACGGCTCATGCGGCGTGTCTTGATGGAGTTGTTTTCTGTCGTCGCGCGCTTCTCGCGGTCACAGTAGTGAATTGCGGTTGCGGAGGGGGGGGGGACGATTCCGGGAATTGGAAAGTTTTTTTTTCCCCCATGTTTGGTAAGTATAAAAGAATTTGGATTTCTGTGTTTTTTGGACTTGAATATGACAATGCGACAATGAGACCAGATGCAGGAAGATAACATTTTCGTTTTCGTTTTGTTCCCGCTATGAATATAGTTCTACATGGTTAACAGGTGAATTGAAAGACAGCCTCTGGTTATCACATCGTTTGTATGAGAACATGTATGCATACATTATGAAATATCTAAATGTATAGCACTTCCACAAGAAGTCCCTGGGTGCACGTACACAAACGCAAAGTAGACGTTGTATTTTTTCCTTTCTTGACGAGGAAATACAGAGGCATCTTTCTAGGAATACAAAACCATGATTCAAGACATTCTTTAACCATTACCTTTAACCATTACTGTCAACAGTCACCGTTGACTGAGTGAACTCAAACGGGTCTACTGAGAAACTTGCACCACATCAGACAGGAACCACGCACTGACTATGACAACGTCTTTAGTCATACAATGACTAAAGCATATTGTTCCCTCTCTCTCTCTGTCTGTCTCTCTCTTTCACTCTCTCTCTCTCTCTGTCTCGCTCTCTCTCAAGGTGACTTGCGGCATGTGTCAATGCAATTTTCTGGATCAGTTCCTTTATCAGTCATTTCCCATCGACTCAATTGTTACATTAAAAGAGAGCGAAACAGAGAGAGAGTTCCTGTCAGGGTTCCTTTGTAGTGCGGTTCCAAGTTCAACCGTGTGTTTATCCAGCGGGAGATAAGGGCCTGATTAAGATAATGGCACCGTGATGGCCTTTTGTGACCCTTCTGCACGCCACCATCCCGCTGCCCCCGCGTTCCAACACTACGCAGTTTATGGACGGCCAGAATGAGAAACGAGACACAGTGAGGGAGGGGGGACAGAGGGGCGTGCAAGAGAGCCAGACACAGAGACCGCGAGGTGGTCTCAAGACGAGGAACGCAAACGCCGCGATAAAACGCCGACGAGCATACATTTTGACAACGCGGCGCTGAAGCCACTCTCATCCCGGAGCCTCCTTGGAGAAAGTGGTCTGGTCCGCGTTCCGTTTTATTGCCAAAAGAAGTAGCTGGGCAGACTTTTGCGGTGCAAAAGCGTGAGTAATGGAATCTGGAAGGCTGAACGGGGAGAGACGGAAGGAAGGGGTGGATAATAATACAGGAGGTGAGAGTCAGGGCTCTCCCTTACTCTCAGAGAGAGAGAGAGAGAGAGAGAGAGAGAGAGAGAGAGAGAGAGAGAGAGAGAGAGAGAGAAAGGGGAACAGATAGAGGAGGAGAGCGTGTGAGAGAGAGTGAGAGAGAGGAGAGAAAAAGTCAAAGATGAGACGACAGATGCCAAAGAGGGGAGGGGAGGTGTGTGTGTGTGTGTGTGTGTGTGTGTGTGTGTGCGTGCGTGTGTTTCCATCTGAAATGAAAGGCAGTGAGAGTGTTTTGAAATGGAAAAAATGTGGTGCTTCATCGGCAGTCTGCTGGAGCTGTAGGGCCCAGGTCAGAGTGACTGATGAAATGGTGCTGGGGTTGATAAAAGGCAGCTGGTCTCCTTCTCGTAAATTCCTCGCTTAACGTGGACAGCGCAGAAATTAGATGACATCCCCTACCCCCCCCCCCCCCACCCTCCCCAACCCCCCCAACACGCTACACGTGTTCAGTCAAGCCTGCCAGAGGTGGCTCCCTGCTTTGCATTATTTCCGGCCAGCAAGAATGTTCTGAAAGTTTCCACAGGCCTCTCTTTCTCTCTCTTTCTATTTCTCTTTCTCACTCTCTCTTTCTCTCTCTCTCTCTCTCTCTCTCTCTCTCTCTCTCTCTCTCTACATACATATGTGTGTGAGTGAGTCTCTCTCCGTCTCTCTATTCAATGACATTTTAATTGGAGTGTCCAATAACCAAAAAGAAATAATAATTCAAATGTTTTAATTAATTTAATTCTCTCTCTCTCTCTCCCTCTCCCTCTCTCTCTCGCTCTCTCTCTCTCTCTCTCTCTCTCTCTCTCCCTCTCTCTCTCTCTCCCTCTCCCCTCTCTCTCTCTCTCTCTCTCTCTCTCTCTCTCCATATGTGGTGTGCCCGACCGCCCAGCAGGATCAAGTCAGCAGGAAGCTTCCAGGAACATCTCCATGGTGACCTCGCCGCACCCGGGCTGACCATGGACTGAAAGCCCGCCTCTGTCCTTCTGAGCGCACGTGTGCCATCTTATCCCTGTGTGTGTGAGCCCAAAGGAAGCCATGTCTCTGAAACATACCTGGCTCTGGTTGCTGCTGCTCTGCATTGGCTCCGCCACGCAGGATAAAACGCCAGGTGAGAGACACAAGAGAGAGAGAGAGAGAGAGAGAGAGAGAGAGAGAGAGAGAGAGAGAGAGAGAGAGAGAGAGAGAGAGAGAGAGAGAGAGAGAGAGAGAGAGAGAGAGAGAGAGAGAGAGAGAGAGAGAGAGAGAGAGAGAGAGAGAGAGAGAGAGAGAGAGAGGCATAAGGGGAGGAAATTAGAACCAAGGACTTTCATTACTACTCTACTGTATATCAGATTTTTTTGTAACAATCATTATTTGTATTAATAGTAGCAAGATTATTATTATTAGTAGTAGTAGTAGTAAAAATTGTAGTAGAAGTAGTTGTCATATCAATGTTTTTTTTCATTGATTTATACTTTGTATAATTATGAATAGTAATAATTACTGGAACATTACTGGAACATTATTGGAACATTTCTGTACCATAATAGCCAAATTCATATTAAGCGTGCTCTGAAAGATCCTTTGTTCGTGGCCGAAATGACCCTTCACATTAATATAAAGTCTACATGGTGACACATTAGCTCTAATAGGGTTCAGGCCGAGACTGTAAATATAAAGGAGGTTCACGTGGGACGAGAGCAAAGTCTAGTGAGACAATGAGCCTTTGTCCGGCCATCACAACGTCCCTATTCTGTTCCTCATTCAGGGAACTTTCAAACATTTAATCTGTCCACTTATCAACACAACATCCATTTAACTGACAACAAACGACACATCGAAAGAAGCATTATAGTCATTTTTCAACGGTGATGTGTGAAATGTTATTCGGAAACAAATGTTCGGTCTATGTATATTCGGAAAAGTGCGCAGCAGGTCAAGCGTTACATTATAGAGTATTCATCCATTCATATTCAGCTTTTGATCAGCGGTTTGCTCTCTGGTTGTCAAGTTGATGCAGGTTGAGGAGAGTCGATCAACCGCCAGACAGACTCGTCGAAAACCGTCCACCCCTTCAACCAAAAACAATAACACCTCGTAAATAAATCAAAAGAACCTGTAAGAAGGCAACCAGCGGTGCGATGGGGGAGCTCAGTGCCAGCCCGGATTGAGGGGGGGGGGGGGGGGGAGGGGGGACCTTGGCACTGACTCACCCACCAACCAAACCAACCCTGTGGAACCGTTTCAAACGGGTTGCAAAACACAAGACACACGACATTTCGTGTCATGTTTTTATTTTATTTTATCCTGCGTGTGTTAGATTGATCACCTTCTGGCTGGGGTTTTTCTTCCCCATTGTTGCAAGGCGGTGTCGAGGTTTTGAACGAAACATGAAGAAGGCAGCCTATTTTGGACCTTCACGACCGGGAATCAAATTTTTGTCATTTTTGTCACCAGCAAAACAACTTTCTAAGTTGACACTCCTTTTATCACAGTGCACAACAATGCGACACGCACCTGGAAAATACAAAGAGCTGCAGGATGATTAGTGTCAACATCATGCGATACACACACACACACACACACACACATAGAGGATGGTGGATACAGACTCCGTGGTTGTAGTGAGCGTGTGACCGTAGCTGACCATGTGTGTGTGTGTGTGTGTGTGTGTGTGTATGTGTGTGTGTGTGTGTCTGTGTTTCATTTAGAGAATAATGTGCGAGTGTGTGTTTGCTGAAAGCCAATATGATCTTCAGGTAAGTGTACATGAGAGGCCGAGGTGAACTGGAGGTGCTGTTTGAGTTGGAGTGATTGCAGGGAGAGACAACAAGCTACGCCACAATGTTAATGTGTTGTGCAAGCGCCAGGGTCACTGCGTGTAGGTGTGTGTGTGTGCGTGCGCGCGCCCGGCCTGTGTATGTTAAATGAACCGCAGCCACGCACCTGCCTCACTAAATACACAGAAACACACAAGTTTCGCAACAGCGCCATTGATATCCCTTGAATACAAATCTTCGAATGCAAATACGGAAAAGAAACGGTACCTGCCTAACCAGCTGTGCAGCGAGGCTGACGCGTTGTAGTCGTGGTGGCATTACGTGCGACGTGTAATCTATACAGGGTTGCAGGGGGTGGGTGGGGGGTCAGCAAGCTGAACAACTGTTCTCTCTCTGGGTTCAGGGGTTCAGGGACGGTATGCGAGTGGCGGCAGATAACGCCATGTTTTGACTGACCGCTTTTTCCCCCGCTGTCGAGGATGTGTCTCGACCATAGACTGTATGGTCTCGACACACACCAGCTTTTCCCACGAACTTCCGCGCTCCCGAGGAATTCCCTCGCGCAGCGCGGTCACGCGAGCAACATAGCACCGCAGCCGTCAGCACGCGCACGAGTCGTTCTATCACGGGCCCAGTATTTCTAGACTTGTTTTTTTTTCTTCTCCTGTTTATGTGACAATGACTTTCACTCATCAATAACTTTCCACGCGTGTGATTATGTGTTAAAAGCTTATTCGAGGTGTAGGCTACATCATTATGACTTCCAGTGCGAGCTTGTTAATAATTTATGCTACGGTTTGTCGGAAAGAGTCTCGTATCGCTTGGCACAGTGGAGTGTGAAGTTTGGAGAAGCTTTATTGGAGGCAGTTACGCTGTTGGTAGGTCCACTCGCTCCATGTTCCTTTATAACTCGGGTGTTACTGAACTGCCATCTGGTGGTTGATTTTATGAATTATATTTTCTGCGACATTGGGAGTGACAACACATACAAACAGTGTGTGGCAGTTTGCTAATGGTAGACAGTGAAAGTATAAAATAGTAAGAGGCCTATATATATTTTTATTTTTTATTATTATTATAAGAATTGTTATTGGGAGCTGTCCACTCCAACCAGGGCCGGCCCTAGCCTTTTGGGGGCCCTAAGCAGAATTTGATTAAAACCTTTTGGGGCCCCTGTCCCACCAGTGTGGAGTCACCAGAATGTGAATTTAGTAGATGTGATTTCCTGTATTCTGGTTCATTTTAGGGATGGCCAGCTGGAGATGGGCCAGGGGTGGAGCCAGACTTTGTGTACATCCGGGGCTTAGTCCAGAGGGGGGTCTGGGGGTTCTCCCCCAGAAAATTTTTAATTTCTAAGATGCGATTTCCTGCATTCTAGTCCCTTTTAGGGTGACCTGCTGGACACTGGCAAATCCTAAATCCCTTCTAATTCATAGCCTATATTTTCAGTTGCAGGGGCTGCTCAAGACAATACTATTTAATGGAAAGAAACAATAACTATTTGGTTGTCATAACTTCAAAAGCTTAAAAAAGATCCTTTTGAAGTGAGATTCGGGGCTTCAGCCCCGAAAGCCACCCCCCCGCTCCGCCCCTGAGATGGGCTATACCTTAATTTGTTCAGATTCATAGCCTATAACCTGACTTGCAGGGCCTGCACCGGCGAACAGATACAGCACTGGGTTTAGCTGCCCCCAAACCATAAGCCTACTTTAAAGGCCTGGCCTATATTTTGGATTCAAAGTTAAGTCCATAATTGATTACATACATTCAGGGTTTGACACAGACATTGTGTCATAAGCAGAATTTCATGATTTAGAGGGCTTTCAGATATATCACATCACATATCCTGGGCTATCAACCTGAGGGGCCCCATTCAGACATCAACCCATAACCCATTTTGTATGAATAAGGAGCCCTATTAAGACGTAACACATTCTATATTTGATCTGGGGTAATATTAAGAGAGTAATCCACCCTTGTATTAATATAGTAGTTATTTACCCCAACCTAGTGTCTTTTTAACCTTAGAGGGTACTGAAATCACACATTTATTCTTAACTCTCATATTTGAAGTGAAACGTTTAAGTGTGGTTTACTTCTTAAAACAGTCAAATTGAATGCTAAAAATTAAGAATAATAACAACAAGGGTTCAACAATGACAATTATTCCTGAAAACTAAAAAAAAAATATATATATATTATTATTATTATTATTATTTTTTTTTTTTTAAATATTTTTTTTGGGGGGGGGGGGCCCTGGTGGCCAAGGGGCCCCAAGCGGCCGCTTAGTTCGCTTATGCCTCGGGCCGGCCCTGACTCCAACCCCAGTAGTGTCTCTCTCTCACACATCGGACAACAGGATGATCGGATGATCACACGCAGTATAAACACAGTTTGATAGAAGGCTGAACGTCAATTTTCAATTTTGGTAATGTTGCGGTTATTTGCATTATTATGATTTAAGAACATCTCATCTTAACTGATCTCATAAAGAACTGTACCCCCTCCCCCCCTCATGTTTAAACATATTTTATTGAAATACACAGTGCTGTCTCTCTGAACTTTAGTGCACCTAATTTATTTTCTGTCGTAGTGAAGTGCACAGGAGTGCCCGGGACTATGACACAAGAACTTCCCTGGTCACAGTCGACTTGATGTCCCCTGAGAGGAGTGTCGGGGCTTCGCATGCTCCCTCTGCCGCGGCGTCCTGCATCATGTCATCATGCTTCTCGTTCTCATCCGCCCCCCCCTCCTCCCCTGCGTCTCAGACACCCATGTGACCTGCGTCATCTCCGAGGACTGCGCCTTACCCTGCACCTTCAAGCCCTCCAGCCACGAGGTCGTCCGCTGGTACCGCCAGGAAGTGCTGCTGCTCAGCTTCCTGTCAGCTGACGGCACAGAGCAAGAAGGGGAGGACAAGGAGGAGGAGGAGGACGGCGACAAGCCGAGCGAGGAGGAGGAGGAGGAGGAGAAGGAGGAGAAGGAAGAGGAGGCCAGTGAAGAGCAGCCGGGCCCCGGGCAAAGGCATCACCACGACGACCGCGCCAGCGTCTTCCCGGAGCTGGTTGCCCGCGGCAACGCCACACTGGTCCTCAAGTTGTGCGGGCCCAAGGACCGGGGCAGATACCGGTGTCACGTGCAAACCTCCGCCGGCGAGCACGAGTCCAACGTGATCGTGAAGGTGGAAGGTGAGACCTGGGCGTCGCGTAGCGCCTTAGGACTGGACAACTTTGTTCCAAGGTCTTCATCACCGACGATTAGACACCCCGCCTGAAGACGTGTATTTGTGTAAAAGATTGACTCAATGTGTTTTAGCTTCGCCAAAGTCTACACAAGCTGCGTTGTAAGTGTGATTTCAAATACAACGTGAACTATAAAGGGATGTAGACGGGAGGTTTCATCAGGTGAAGTACTGTATATTCATGTAACCTTTCATTCACCTAAAATGAAGGCGTCAAGTCAAGCGTGACCAAACTTTTATATGAGCCGTATTGTAACAGTGCCATGACCTCAGTAAGCCCTCTGGGGGGGGGGGGGGGCGTGTAGTGCCGGACACCTGCTGAAGTGTGTTATGACCTTAATGTTATCTACAAACCCCCACGTCCCTCAGTATCAGTCTCCGCCGTGTGTGTGAACGTGTGTGTGTGTGTGCGTGTGTCCACAGCCCCGCTGCGCACTCTGCACATGGAGCTGTCCAGGCTGAGTGGCTTCGAGGAGATCAAATGCACCGCGCGCAACGTCTACCCGGCGCCGCACGTACGCTGGGAAACGGACCCGCCCTCCTCCCAGCCGCTGTGGCCAATCACCCGCATGCTGCCGGACAAGCAGACGGGCCTGTACGTGGTGGAGAGCCGGCTGCGGCGGCTCAGGAACCACCCGGAGATCACCTACGTGTGCAAGGTGTCCTCCTCCTACGGAGCCCAGAGCTGGACCGCCTCGCTGAGGGAGAGAGGTAGAGCACACACACTCCGGCCCAGGGTCAAAGATGGGTCAGCGCTGACCCGCTCTCCATACGCCTGGGTTCGGGTTCCCAGCGTTGTGCCCCCCGACCCGCGTGGGGCTTAGCCCGGGTTGGCAGGATCAGAATCATCAATGCCCTACATGAATCAGTGTACGAGTTCTCCGCAAGGAATCTTCCGTTGTGTGTTGGTGTAGAAACCCAAGAAAAACTGCACAACATTATGATGCTGCTTCATTGAAGACCCTAGAATTAGGGCGTTAACACAGGTTCATTGAAGAGCCCATAGTTATCTATGGAGGCTGGTAGAGGTCCCAGTAACCCTGACCAAGAGGCCGAGGGAAACTGTGGAATAGATAAAGGCTTGACGTGTTCCGTTTAACACGCCTACTTATGCCCACAAATATACAGATAGCAAGGAGGGCCGAACAGCTCTAGCCTTGGCAAACAGCAGAACAGATAAGACCGCCCAAAACAACGGGCGAGGGGGAGTTAGTGTGGGTTTCTCGGCAAAGTCAAGGTTAACGTTTATGAGAACAACGGGAGTCGGACGAAGCGGATCCTGTAAATCACAGGGTGTTTCTGTGGGGATGGGTGCAGAAGACTGCAGGCACGTCGGTGTGATTCATGAAAACCTTTGTCCTTTGTCTCTTATGCGGACGCTAGTATTATTTATTGCAGCCTTTACGAGTTGCTTTCCCCCAGAATTAAAATAAGTTCCTCAGACAGCTCCCTACGAAGTGAATCCAAACCGCAAACTATAAACTTTAAACAGCGACTTCCCTTGGATGGATGTCTGTTTGATTGTCTATTTAATTTGACGTGTTATATAACAAAACATGCTTTATCGACATTTGGGTTGGGAGACCAATATGTTTCTCTCCGTACTCTGCTCCTCTTCTGTATCCTTTCTCCTCTCCTCTGCTCTTATCTCCTCTCCTCCACTTACCTCTTCTCACCTCATCTCTTATCTATTCTCATCCTCTCTCCTCGTTTCCTCTCCTCACCTCCTCCTCTGCTCCTCTTATCGCTCATCACCTCCCCTCTGCTCTCCTCACACCCTCTCCCCTTGTGACCTCACCTCCTGTCCTCTTACTTCTCATCACCTCACCTCCTCTCCCTCCCCCCTCCACTTCTCCCTTCTCTTTCCCACCTCCTCCCCTCCCCGCTCCCCTCTCCTCACCCCATCTCCCCCTCCCCTCCGTTCCCCCAACGTCCCCTCTCCTCACCCCCCCTCCCTTCCTCACCCTCAGCAGAGATCAGCGGACCCGAGGGGCGGGACATCAGTATCCCTTGCCACGCCCCTGCCCACCTGCATGACCCCTTCCTCTCCTGGACCTTCACCCAAGGCCAGGACCCCGCCCACATCCTCGCCTACGACCGGCAGTCGCGCCGGAACACCGTGTCGCCGCCGTGGGAGGGGCACATCGAGATGGACCCCTACCGGGTGCCCATTGGAGACGGGTCCCTGCGGCTGCTGCACCCCGACCACGGCCAGCACACGGGGGTCTACACCTGCACCTACTCAGCGCCCTACAAGACGCACACGGAGGAGACGGAGGTCACCATCTCCGCCGGGGGAAAGGGTAAGACACACACACACACACACACACACACATAGGGGAACACACAAGCACACACACACACACACACATAGGGGAATACACAAGCACACACACACACACACACATAGGGGAACACAAAAGCACACACACACACACACACACACACATAGGGGAACACAAAAGCACACACACACACACACACACACACACATAGGGGAATACACAAGCACACACACACACACACACACACATAGGGACACACACACACACATAGGGGAATACACAAGCACACACACACACACACACACATAGGGGAACACACACACACACACACAGGAGAACACACAAGCACACACACACACAAGTAGGGGAACACACAAACACACACACACACACACACATACACACACACACACACCCACATGGAAACACATAAGCACACACACACACACACACACACACACATAGGAAAACACACAGATTGGCAAACACACACACTCACACACACACAGGCAATCACACACAGTTTGAGACAGACACAAACAAACAAACAAACACACACACACACCAAGCACATTTCAAGCACATGTCTGTGTTTCACTTGTGCACAGCTGGGAAAAGTTATTCTTGGGAGCCATCTCATTGGTGGATCGTTGCCCTGGTGATTGCATTGGTGGTTATTGCCCTCGTAGCCATCCTGACATATCTGAAATTGAAAGGTAAAATACCACTTACAAAATAAAAGTCTTCCTAATGAAAGTCTGTGTGTGTGTGCACGTGTGTGTGTGTGTGTGTGTGCATGTGTGTGTGTGTGTGTGTGTGTGTGTGTGTTTGTGTGTGGCACCACTAACGCAGGATCTACTGTGTCAATTGTTAAGAACCAATGCAAAACAACACACTGTTGGGTCTCTTTCAGGTAGCTGTTCAACGCCCAGGAAACAGCCGGAGCAACCCACAGAAATGCATTCGGTGAAAGGTGAGGGCACAAGGTTTGATATGAGATATTAAAAACACACTAGATGGAGACAGAAACGTTGTGGCTACTGTGGCAGGGACAAAAGTTAGCTGCATACAAACGAGTAGAAAAACGTGCACAATAGGTCCATCAGGGCAAGGCAAGGACATTTTACGGCACCCTTCAAAGACAATGACTAGTGACTGATGAAGCCTTTGATTCTTTCCTTTAAATGTGATGATGGCCCACCCTTAGCCAGCTATTAAAGTGTAGTTCTGAGTTCATAACTATGTCAAGATGTCGTAACAGACAATGATAGTGCTAGAAAAGTAAAAGACACTTTGCTCAATGCACTTTATTACCAAATTGGATACCATACTCATCGATAAAGAATAATGCCTAAATATGATAATCCATTATTATTTCTCTCTCTCTCTCTCTCTCTCTCTCTCTCTCTCTCTCTCTCTCTCTCTCTCTCTCTCTCCAGTCTCTACAGGGGAAGAAATTAACCCTGGAGAGAGCAGTCCATTGACAGAACCGGATGGCGGAGCAGAAACAGCCCACACTCCACGTAGAGAGACAATGTTGACAAACTAAAGGAACAAAAAACATTTATTTTGCTCCTCTGTGATGTTGGAAGAATGTTAATATATTTTACATTGTCGGCTGTGGAAACACAGCTGTGAAAGCTGTGAAAGCTGTGGGTAGGAAGTCCTAAGAAGAGAAGTGCTTCATAAACTAGCACGTGGTTTGGTTACACCCACTTGCAATTCTTCTCTCAATAGTTTGGGATGTGCTTACTGAAAATGTTGACTACTTAAAACATTGACTATTGCCAAAATCAAGTGAGAATCAACAAACTGCCTTGACTATGTAAACAGACCCCAAAATAACTAGCCTTATATTCGAAACACATCTGCCGTCGTTACTTTTACAGTACCAGCAGAAAATGATTTTTTTTTGTTAATTGATTATAGATTAGCAATAGCGACACTGGATTTTACACGGACATGTAACGTCATGTGTCATTTTGATTTCAAAAGGGACTTTTGCTGAGACAATGCTTGTACATTGTGTGTACGTTGTCCTTACGTTAGTACGTTACACCAAGGCAAGTACACAAAGAGGTGTTGACAGAACTTTCCCGCCGAATACTCCGCACACAACGTTGCCGTTTAATTTTCTGGTATTATAATTAATTGCCTCAAGAATGAATAAAAATAGAAAAAGAAAGCAGATGTTCAAAGTATCTGTGTTTGAGCTAACAATAAGGTTGCCAAATGAAGACACAAAGGAACAATAATACGTTTAAACGAAGGAAAATGCTAAGGTCTGTTAGCATAAAGAGCTACCAATAATGAGTGCGTGGACTTATGGTAGCAAGTTGAAGCCATATGCAATGACATAAAAATATCTATATTTATCCTTGTGATCATTTGTGTTATACATGCTTATTGACACTTTTGAATAATGATTTGTTTTTAATGTGTCACATTTTGTTGAAAATAAAGTTTTTCAAAGGTTTGTTAAGATAATGTACTATATTATTTTAAAAAACAACATGTCAAAACAGACTCTAAACCAAATAAATAACATCTTAATAAATAAAACACATTGATTGACAATTTAAAATTCATTGACAAGTAAAACATATTTTTTGAGCACACCGAGTATGCCGACAAAAATCTAGTCTGGGTTTTCCACTCCCCTTGCTTGCTTAGTTGAACTTCCCTTCGAGGGTTGGCCAAAATCTGAAGGTTACAGCAATAAAACGACCAGCGCCAGAGGTCTTATCAGCGATGCTGCACTGTCGCTACAATTTCACTGTGTTCAACTTTGACTATGAGGTCCACCAAGAGTTTACGCTTGCACAGTTGAAGATACTTGCACAGCAAGACATTTGCCAAGCTCTAATATGACAAAAGGTATAGTGGCCTTTTTCCAGTGTAGTATACTGACGTAGGCTTTATTTGGTTTTAGTTTTCAAATCGGTTCCTACTGCAAGTACATGTGACTTGTGAGACTGGTACTACAACATATTTCAGAGCGTGACATGTACAGTCTCAGGATGAAAAACAGTCAGAGCGAGAGGAAATAATGTGGAGCAATACAATGACAACACGCAACAGAATCCTGATTCAAACAGCTGTGTTTCTTCTTGTGGATGTCATCGTTCATGGGGGTAAGCTTGACTAAAGATACTAAAACTAAATGTATATATATCAGTTTAAATGACGAATGTTTCCTTTTTTATTTTTTAATCCAGGGTTATTTTTAAATCTGAAGTGATTGTGAGCCCAAACACGTTTTTGTCGTTTTAAAATGTGGTAATACTTCTGTTAAGATCTTATGTTTGTTTATATTTGGTCTTATTTGATTGTCATTTTTTCCATTGTACTATCCCAGCGTGGCTGGGATTTGCGACTCCATTACAGCAGGGCTACCCGCTTGAAGCTGTCCTTAACTGGTTGTGCGCTTGCCTAGCCTACCATAAACAATTATTCATTTTAGAGACATTTGATATATTGTTGGTTGTTTGACATGCCTGTAGGTGAAACGATTAGACCTATTATATAATGGTGTGCTATATAGTGTTCAAATTAAAGAGGTTTGAGCATTAAAAAACTTGAATGTACTTTTGGAGAAACTTTAAAAGCTGTCAATCAATCAATCAATCAATCAATCAATCAACCAATCAATCGATCCAGATAGCTCCACACGTCCACTCACATGGACGTCACGAAAGAATTCCTGCACCGCGCAGAGTGGAACATTCCCAAACAGGTTGGCTGAGACTGGCCAAAACAGCTGCTGCACTCTATGACAATACAACTAAGGAGTGTAATGGTTTTGAATTGTAGTCAGGATTTTTTGAGATTCCACAAACCTGTCGGATTACATAGTTTTGCCCAGCTCATCATTCGAAGTATGTATTATGGTTGGCATGCTGTGTGGAGTAGGCCAACTATGTGTGAACACGTGAACAAGAATGGAAAGCGAAAGTGAGCAGTCAGACTAATCAGACCGTAGGCCTGCGGCAGTAAATAGGCAGGAAAATGTTAATATTTTTGAATAGTGGATGTCAGAATTTTGTCCCCAAATGGAAATATGAATTGTGACATATAAAAGATATACATTTTAAATGTTATATATTCATTTGCATTTTATTAAATATACATATATAAATTAAATATTTGGTAATATTGGGTCAAAATCGGGTAGTAATTATAATCAGAAGAAAATAATTTCCTTTTCCGTTGCAATGTAGGCTTTTTGTAAATAAGTAGGCTATTGGATATCATGTGAATGGTAATGCAAACGATCTTTTCAGTTTTATCATCCAGTGCAGGCTGTAATTATTTTAGCTTCAGTAGCGCTAGCTGCTAGGCTAGGCTTGTTATCAGGTTGTTGGGAAAGTGTAGAGTGAATATATCTTTCTTAGTAAAAGAAACAAACCCTTTTGACCGCTGTCGACCCCTTTACTGTCGACCCTTTCATCTCTTTCCTCTCTTTCCTCCTCTGACAACCTGACTTCTTTAATTCACCGACCGGCATACAAACGAACTGACTAACTGACTTCTGACTGCTGGTGTCTTGCAGCATGCTTCACAACGGTCTGGCTACTTCGCTCTGCAGTAGCATAAGACTTGGGCTGTACCAAATAATGACAAATGGAAGGGGTGATAATACGGTGAACATTAAAAAAAAAAAGAGAAAATGGATATTTAATCCGAAGGATAATATTTTTAAAAATTAGGTGCATATAGTTTTAATAATGCCAGTTTGTCCTCTGGGGGCCCCCCGTTCGTGCTGGGCCCTTAGAATCATCCTAATTTAACCCCCCCCCCCCCCCCTTCCCCCAGGACGTCCCTGGTTGTAGTAGTGCACGATTGTCTATTTCAACTTTCCAACTTTTATTTCCTACACCATAACAAGAATTGCTGCCAATATCAAAATTGTGTTGTACCCTCTGATCTCCAGACCCCCAGGTGAACTGTGTGTTTGGGGGGAGCTGTGTGCTGCCGTGCAAATTCCAGCCAAACAGTGAAACCATCCTCCACTGGATCAAGCACAATGGAGAGAACATTCCGGTACACTCCTACTATGAGGACAAGGACCAACTGGAACACCAGGACCCTCTCTACAAGAATAGGACATCCCTGTTCCTTGACCAAATCTCAAGGGGCAACGCATCACTTCATCTGACCAGGGTGAACCTCCAGGACCGGGGCAGGTACATGTGTTATGCCAGCACTTCACAGTACAACCAGGAGACCTTCGTCACCCTGACAGTGAGAGGTGAGATGAAGTCCTGATGTCATATCCTAGTTTACAAACTCCTTGCCATGATGCAACCCACTGACCCATCCACTGTTCATGTTTTTGCAATGAAAAGCGAGGCGTTTTTTACGTCAATGTCAATCAGCTGAGAATTAGCTAGCTATGAAGTGATGTGCTTTTACAAGGCATCTGAAACACTTACAAAGGCCAATAGCCTGGGTGAGTGTCCACTGATATCTCTCAAACTTTACTTTTCAAATATTACCCGACAAGCTAAGACTGAGGTTGTGTTGTTGTGCTGCTGACCACAAATACAATTGCAACGTTGCCATTGCAGTGGTGTGTGTATTTTGGTAATTTTTTGTATGTATCGTTCATGGTTTTGTTAGCAATAGCACGTAACTATGCCATTGATATCATCAATGCATATGTATGGAGAAAACCAAATGAACCAAGAAAACTATTACTTTGTTGAATTAATGTGTTGCATGTTGTTGCAGCTCCTGTTGATAGAGTGGACATTGTGCTTGTGGACAACACTGTCACTTGTAAGTCTGGAGGAATCTACCCAAGTCCACAGCTCACCTGGGCCATCAGTCCTCGCCCCGCTACTGTCCTCCAGAACACAACCAACGTCCATAAAGATGACCAGGGACTCTACGACATCAGCAGCTCCTTAATAAGGACCGTTTACAATGACACAGAATCGACCTACTGCTGCTCAGTAAAAAATGAACATAGCGCAAAGAAGGTCACAATTAGGCAACACTGTAAGTCTTTTAAGTCTTTAATTCTTTCCCTCCTGGCTCCACCAGAGTTCAATTAAAATTGGAAGTTGTACTCTGGACCACTTCCTTTGCAGTGAAAACCTAATTCAATACAACAAACCAATATGCAGGCGCAATGCTTAATTAAAATTTGGTCAGAACATCACGTGAAAGCAACAACCTTGCCAACAATGTGTGAAAGTGTGAGATGCTATTGAAAGAAGTACAAATTCAGTGGAGGGAATGGGCAAGTTTCCATTATTATCAAGGTAACCAAACGGCATGGGATTAAATCCATAATCCATACAGTTTTGGAAGTGTTGCTCAATGGGTGCACAACTGATCATTGAGGAAAATATTAGATATATAAAAAAAATATAAGAAAATATATGATATTTTTTTAAATAGTCAGATCTAGACAGGACGGTATGGGAGAAGGTGTGGGGAAGACATGCAGCAAATGACCTCATGCTGAAATTGAACCCTGGTGGCAGTCATAAGCCCTGAGCATTAAAGGTACACACTCAATGAGCCATCAGGGAACCCTGAATAGCTTGCTGGAGTGGACTTTGTTTTCAAGTTTCCCATTGTCAGAAATATTGTACAAAAAGTAAACTGAACAAAGACTCAGTAACTGTGAAATGATTGTGGTGATTATCTCACATCTTTCCCTTCACATTTCCCACATACTCACATACAATATCTGTCTGTCTATCTAATTCAGCTCCAATGCAAAGTCCTCCTGAGAGTGAGGTCTTACTCCCTTGTGGCGCATGGGACATCCCTTGTGACATCACCTGGACCTTCAACTACAACCAGACCATCCTCAGAAGACAAGCAGGACAAGAGAAGCCCCAGGTGGAGACAGAGTGGCAGCAGTATGTAAGAAAACTGAATAAGTCAGGCAGCCTCCTGTTGAATGTGACCTCATCAGCCAAGAGTGCAGGAACCTACAGATGTGCTCTCAGTCAGGCAGATGAAACACACATAACCCACATTGAACTGAAGATCCTGGAGGACCCTATTGAAGGTAGGCTCTTGGTGAAAATATAAAACAATCTGTGTGATGCAAAAAGTATACTTTTTGCATCACACAGATTGCTTTTATATTTAAGTTAGTTCAACTTAAAATAATGACTTGAAATGAATGAGTAATGTAACTAAACTGTACTACATTGGTAAGTTGAGACAACACGTATGCTTCAGTTGGATCAAATTAACTCAACTTAAAACATTAAGTTGAAATTACTTTAAAATCTATTTCAATTGTAGTTAAAAATTTGAGGCAGCTAACCAACTTATACATTAAGTTGAAACAAGCTATTTTTTTTTTTTTTTTACAGTTTATCCATGGTGTGAAAAAGCATCACAGTGTTTTCAATACATTGACGCTTGGGTTTTTCTTTTTTAGATGTATATTGCACTTCTTGTTATTTTTGGTTGTTATTATTATAATACTTCTCATAATAAAAACATGAATTTGTGTTATTAGTGTTATTATTATAGAACAACTGATCAACAATCGCTTTCTGTTCCAGATGGATCTTATCGAACATGTTGGCTCTTATTAGCATCATACTTTCTGTTTATCCTTTTGATCATCGTCATCATCATGTTCATCACGAAGAAAGGTAGTTACACATTCATTTATTACATGTTTACTACACATTTTATTCACCGTGATTATGCTCTTTGTGAAAGTTGTTGAGGTTATTCTGTGTAACTTTTTTGTGGGACTGTGTAGTTCTACAAATATGACGTGAGGCTGTTATTAATACTTTGATTCTACTCTTTTAGAAACCAAAGAAATGAGCTCTAACAACAACCAGGACCAGCGCCCCCCCCCCCCCCCCGACACACACACACGATTAAATTACACCAGCCAAAAGAACAATCACAACAGTTTAATTTAAAGAACAGCAAACGTTCAAGTGGTGATGGCAACTTCTCCCATCTTCTTTTTTCGGGAATTCAAAGTCAGATTTTGGCTGATATGGCCCTCTGTGTACTAACTCCACCCTCACCTTATCAGACAGGGAAGGCCAGTCAGCAGGGTCTAATGGTGCTGCCCTGAGAGATTTTTCATGGACTTCAGGATGTGTTGACGGGCCTGGGGTGTCCTCAGGCTGTTGAACAGTACACGCTGTGCTTGTCCCTTCACCTGCAAGAAAATCAAACACACATGCAAATATAGATATTAATCCTTCAGTATTAGTAAAGTCACACAATGATTTACAAATTACAGGACATCAGGCAATAAATACATCTGAAGTATAAATTAGGGATAACAGTTGTATTGTTCAGTAATGTGACTGCAACATTTAATTACAGAACTCACCTGCTTCATGCTGACTTGCAGAGGTTGGTGGTGTGGTTGACGTGACGCTGCTGCTGCATGATGCCTGACTTGTAGCTGTATTTAAACAGAGTACATCCATACTGTCACACCACTGCATTAAGTTTGTTGTGTCAATCTATTTCACTTAATAAATCACTTAATTTTAATTGACTAAAAATTACATTTACTGGCATTACTAACAAGGTTGTACCATTCAGTAACAACAACAATAACATAGTAGTGTGTCAGAGACCACAAACAATTGGATAAACGTACATGCTTCAGAGAGTGGTGTTTCTGTGGATGTGTGATCTGAAAGCCCCTCTCCAGAAGCTGTTTGAGGTGACTGTAAATATTTTCTGAGTGCATCTAGACAGACAGAGTGAATGTATTACAACATTACAAGCAAAAACAAGTAATAATAAGAAAAAATAAAAAATAATAATACTTTAATAAAATAATAACCTGCAGCTTGCATTTTCATCACCTGGCTACTGAATTTCAGCACAATATCAAACGTGATAAGACAGTAGGAGAACTAAGCACCAGCAGCAGCAACTGTGTCAGTCAAATTAATTTAGGCTACTACTCGACCAAACATAATGATGACGTGATTAAACTGAAATAAAATACCAAATCAGACGGGACATACAGGCAGAGATGATAACTGTGTAGAAAACTAATGAAAACTCATCACAAACATAAACAGCGCCGATGCACCGCGCATTTCACATTAAACACGATATAGCTAGCATAAATAAAACGTCTACACACAAAACGGCATAATTTAAAAAAAATGGTACAAGCTAATGTTACCTTTATATTGCAAATTCCTCTTCTCTTCCTCCTTTCTTCTCTTTCTGTTCTGCGCACCCGAGGGCTTGGACAGCCTTTTCATCGCGTAACGTTAAATAGGTAACGAAACCACCACCTGTCTGTGACCGGACCTCTGATCCCTCTGACCCTGAGTGCGCACCCGTCATGTGATTCAGGCAGTAGCAGCACATTTTAGGAACATCATTGTTTATTCATTTGTTAATATTTATCATTTTCAAGAGAGAACACACAAAGGAGGGCGACTGGGCATAGAAAATTAAAAAATCTAAATTTTTATTGTTTAAAAAAAAAAAAAAAAATTCCCTCGAGGCCAAGGGACGCTGGCGGCGCCCCTCCAGCAGATGGCGCTCTAGGCGACCGCCTATATCGCCTATGCCAAGAGCCGGCCCTAACACACACTCACTTCTATATTATGTAAATATACACACACAAATATCTATCTATATATACAGTATATATCAATAATCTGTATATGTGTGTTTTAAATTGTTTGATGGTGGTTTCTGAAGTTAAAGCATTTTTATGTATGAGAGTTACCAGTAAAGTGTATTTATATTGTTAGGTGTGAAGATGTATAGGTGCAAGGCACCAACTGTTAATGTCAGTATTATAATTATTATCCTTCCACATTTGCTACTTTGGCATGTTCACCTGGCTCACTTTTTCCCAAAATGTACAAGTTGATCCAGAAATGTCCAGAATCGGTCAAATTATGTTTTTAAAAATGATCACAATTGGACCATAGTGGGCGCTACAGTCACAAGATGAATAGTACTTTTACATAGTCAAATGTGCTTTATTGGACTCTCTGGAACATACCTCATTAGTTAAAGTTATGTAGGCCTAAGAGATTATTATATTATGTTATAATAGAAATTCTAAACGGTATGGCAACTACAGCAAAAAAATACTTTCACCACACCACCGCGTTGAATCGAAGTAGCCATAGCTCCTAAACACTTTAATTTCAACGAACTGAACGTTTGACAGATAACAACAATGTTGAACAGACTAATCTGACTGTAGGCCTAACATGGGCTGTAAATAGTTGGGAAAATGTAAATATTTTTGATTTTTTAATTTTGATGTCCGAATTTTGTTCCCAATGTAAATATGAATTATGATTATAATTTTGCCTTGAAAAATGTGTATTGCTCATTATTTATTTAATAGCAATGGAAAATTATACGGGTAATTCATCCATCAGTATGGATCCTCCCATGTGTTTACTAATGGTATGGCCCAGGCCCTACTATAAATTTCATAAAGGTTGTAGGATTGCGTGATCGTTTCTTGGGCTGGGCATACTTTCACCACAACACCGCATTGAATGGAAGTAGCCATATCTCCTAAACACTTCACTTTCAACAAATTGTACGTTTGACAGACAAAAACAATGTCACAGAACCAATTTCACATGACATAAACTGTTTTACATTCTAACCAAGTGAACGTGGAGTGTGGAGAGAATGCCCAGTTTCAGACTTGTAGGCCTACTCCTTTCAGGGGATCAGAATTATTTTAGAATCTGCTGGACTCAGGAATCAGGATCATTTTAAGAGCTTCAGGCACCAGTTGTCTTTGTCCGTCGCAAATCTTTTTGTACACAGTGTGATTTTTCCCCATCTTATTGGATTACAATTACTTTACTGCAATATCCCGACAATTATAATTATAGAGTTATGAGTTACTTATATTAAATGACTTATTTCACTGTGATGCATGCCTGGTGTTTAAAGTTATTCATACTCTCACACCGCCTCCTCTTAGAGGTTGTGTGGACCGCCCCCCAGTGGCCAGGCAGGAGGACTACAGCTTCTCCTCGGGGGACTGGGTATCGCAGCTCAGGAAGGCATTTTGGTCGCTCTGCTTTCCGGGTTAAAGTAGCGGGGAACTGGAATTCCATACCCACAAACATCAGAGACTCAGGAAGCTTTGCGTTGTGCCACCACTCATGATTAGCTTGTAGTCATTGTTGTTATTATACTGATTTTCTTTATTTCACACTGATTGACTCTCATGTGTATTGGGCTGTTTTAGTAGTGTATTTGCTGTTTTATTTTCTACCTGCCCAGGGAAAACATATGGAAATTAGCTGCTAGGTAACTCTGGTGCAATTACTTTTATTTCTGCTGTCCCAGAAAAAATAAACAGGACAAAAAAATAAATAAATAAATAATAATATAAATAATAATAATATAAAATACAGTTGGTGCGCATGGTGATTTGATGATTGTTGATGATTTCATAGGGACATAACAATGAACATCATAGGTAAAACATGAAAAACTGCTCAATACCTGTTTGTAGCAAACGCTAATTTTCCACACCGTCCACAGCAACCCACTGCACAATGTCAGGTCAGAGTGACGTCTTTTCCATGTCATCTTTGGACGTCCAATTTTGGTCCACAGAAGGGGTTGTTTTGTAACGCCAGACGACGTCTTTTTTCGACGTCTGCCATACGTCTAATGTTTACGTCCGTGGGACCTCAGTGTAAGGGCTATTTATAGTCCAAATGTGGTCATTTGTGGACGTCCTTTCAACATCAAATTTTAGATGTTGTTTTATAGGCCTACTACTTCTATACCAGGGGTCTCCAACCTTTTTTCCTCTGAGAGCTACTTTTGCTAAATCAAAATGACCGAGACTTCCTCATGTTTTCTAACATTTGTTCTCATAGCTTATTTCAACCTAAACAAACGGAATAAGCTTGTTTTGCCTGAACATTCACAAAATGTTGGTGTCACATTTTGCATTGAAACATCACGTTACGTTCATGAAACAAAACAAGTGTTTCCCACTCTTCATGAAAATGGTACGTTTTAGGCAGCACAACTGTGTGATTGACAACTAATTGGCAAATAATAATCATTTTGTGTAAGAAGGGAGAGGGACATCTATGAATTTGATTGGATATAATTAACCCTTTGGCGAGCTACCTGGAATGGGGTGGCGAGCTACTGGTAGCTCATGAGCGACACGTTGGAGCCCCCTGTTCTATACCTTTCAAGAGAGTGGAGGACATGTTATCTGTACCAATTAATTTTGTTGTACACATACACACACACAAACAAATCACAATTCAATACCCGTTTCCATCTTTATTCAAAAGTAAATGGCCCTGAATGGCATCAGAAGGGCACCACATAATACAGTGGAAGCATGAAGGGAAACACTCTTGACTAAATCTCCGCACCTCCGTCGCCACAGCACTGGTGAGGCTGGGGCCGAGATCATTGAGGGCTGTCTCCGTGCACGGAGAGAGGGGGCTGGTTCATCAGAGAATTGTAAATCCTCCACCGCCACGTCTTCCACACGTTCCCCTTGACGTTCTCCTCGGTGGCTGCGGCATCAAATTTCATGAGCCCCTCTGCACAAGCAGAAAAAGGCAAATGATTAAGCAAAGGCAATCTGCAGTCATACACCCAAACAAAAATGTGTGTTGTTAAAGCATGCTTGGGAAGTTTAAGACGTGAATTTAAGACTCATGATTTGGATCAAGTCTTGAAGCAATGCAGACCATAAGAATGACAAAAACACATCGCTTGACAACAGCAAAAATCTTTGTGTTTTTTGTAAGTCTGTTCATCCAGATCCGTGCCTCTGCTCTCCTGGATGTGTGCTCTGTGGACCTCCCTGTTCTAGTGCTGAAGTTACCTCTGTGATAGACATCCAATCACCAGTCTGACAACTGTCATCTTCCCTGAAGCTGGTCAGCCCCTCTTACTGAGCACCCCTTCCTCTACTTCAACACTCCTGAATGACAGTGTTACTGTGCAGTCCTGGCCCCTATGGCCCAGTCAAATCATGTTTGATCATACAGGTCATTGAGTCAGGAGGTTTAACCCCTTAACACATACAGCCTCCTCAAAGCTGCTACCTCACATGAGGGATGTTGATGTCTGGGGTGCTCTTCTTCTGTGGGGTTAAGTCCTTGTTGTTTGATCTCTTTTTAACATAAAAGATAAGGAGATGAAGAGGATGGTGATGATGAATAAAAGGAAGGCTCCTAATAAAGGCCAATGTGTTCTGTAAGATCCCTCTGAAACAGAAAAAGAAAATGATGATTACTTGCTCTATAATAAATATATAATTATTAATATATATATATATAATTAATATAATAAAATATAATAATAATAATAATAATAATAATAATAATAATAATAATAATAATAATAATAATAATAATAATAATAATAACACAACAACAATAATAAAGATAACAATAACCATCATCATAATAACAACACAAACTATATCACTATTATTTGTAATAGTATAATAAAAACTAATATTAACAATAAGTGCAATATACGTGAAACCTTCACAATATAAATGACCTGTATAGCAATGTTTTAAATCAATGTCTAAAGTGATTTATCATTTACTGGTCTAGTGTGACTGACAAAGTATTCAAAACAATGTTTTTCACACCAATGATATCTTTGCATCACACAAATTACTTTTATAATTTAAGCAAGAGTCTACCTTCAATGGGGTCCTCCAGGATCTTCAGTTCAATGTGGGTTATGTGTGTTTCATCTGTGTGACTGAGAACACACCTGTAGGTTCCTGCACTCTTGGCTGATGAGGTCACATACAACAGGAGGCTGCCTGACTCAGACAGTTCTCTTACATGCTGCTGCCACTCTGTCTCCACCTGGGGCTTCTCTTGTCCTGCTTGTCTTCTGAGGATGGTCTGGCTGTGGTTGAAGGTCCAGGTGATGTCACAAGGGATGTCACAGGCGTCACAAGGGAGTAACACCTCACTCTCAGGAGCACTTTGCATTGGAGCTGAATTAGATAGACAAATGAGTGCACACAAGCAGACAGACATACTGTAGATACAAGATATTGTTATAAAATCTGCTGAAAAACTTTACCATTGATGCCATTTTTCCAAAATTGGAGTCATGGTGAACACAAAACCCAGACCTATGACCTCAATGGTCCATGGCCATTGTTCAGATGTTGCAGACCTCAGGATTTCACAGCACACATATGAAGCAGTACTCTTTTGTGTGAGCAATTAGCGAACACGACAGCCCCTGTCACGTTGCAGCCACTGCTGGTTGGATCACACCAGTTCTAATCTACACTTTACTTCTGACTGTTACCATTCTGTTGTTAAAACACTTACGCTGTTGACAAATTGTGACTTTTTTTGCGCTGTGTTAATTTGTGCCTGAGCAACTGTAGGTAAATTCTGTGTCATTGTAAACGGTCCTTAAGGAGCTGCTGATGTCATAGAGTCCCTGGTCATCTTCATGGACGTTGGTTGTGTTCTGGAGGACAGTAGCGGGGCGAGGACTGATGGACCAGGTGAGCTGTGGTCTTGGGGAGATTCCTCCAGACTTACAGGTGACAGTGTTGTCCACTATGACAATGTCCACTCTAGCAATAGGAGCTGATACAACATGCAACACATTAATAAACTCAGAGAGTTAATGTTTGCTCGATATTACTTTTTTCATGTTTGTATGTTGGATGACATCCTATTAAAACAGTACTTGTTAGGGCCTTGAGCCATCGGCATTGTCTCCCCTCCCTCTGTATGCGCTACCCCTCCTGTTTTGCAGCAAAAAATCTCCAGCAGGCGTGTCATTTACATTTACATTTAGGGCATTTAGCAGACGCTTTTATCCGAAGCGACTTACAAAGAGTACATTTGTCATAAGAAGGTGAAACATGTCATTGCTGCTTATACAGTAAGAAAGTCACCAGAACAAGTTTCAAGCATTTCAATTGCTGATGTGGCAGGATAGCGCTACACTCCTCCCCCTGAGGGGCAGTGTGGCAGGTAATCAGCAGGTGATCGCCTATAAATACGCCCGGTCGGACCCTTCCTCTTCCTCTTCCTCTTTCCGCTTCCTCTCCTCCTTCACGGAGCCGACAACCGTGTGCGTGGCGGCGTCTCGCTGGTCAGCAGATCGGGTTTTAAAACAAAGGTATGCATGCTTGCTCTGCTCGATTCATTCAGCTACATCACTTGCCGTGTGTTTATTGCGGGTTTGCTCCGTCCTGGCAGCAGGTTGTAACTGGTAGCTGGGCTGCTCCCCCCTTGGGCCGTGTGTGCGCTGTGCGCTCTCTGTGGGTAAGACGCTCAGTTGTCTGTCTTTTTTTATTAAGCTGCCGATGGTCTGGTTCTGAGATTTATTGATTATTGCTTTCTCCCAGCCATCACTGTCAGCGTCTGAGCTGCGGACTTTCTCCTCCTGCCGCTGTGACACCTCGATCCTGCTCTCCGTGCGCGGCTGTCACTCGCCGCTGGGAGCCTCGCTGCTGTTTTGGTTCTCTACTTGGTTCTAATTGGTTCTAATTGGTTCTACTTGGTTCTATTTGTACCGACGGCCAAAGCTGTCGCCAGACAGCCTGGACTACGTGGTCAACCCTCATAAAAGGCGGACATCCGAACTGTTTTAATCTGAGTGGCAGACACTCAATTATTTCGTTTGTTATTTTTATTTCCCGTTATTACTTTCTCTGAATTATGGTCGATTGGGTTTTGGGGTTATATTTGATTTATTGATTAGAAACTTTATTTTGTTTATTTTGATTAGATAATTTGTGATTTAGAATTGTTTATTTTGGGTATTGTGTGTGTGTGGGAGGGTTACCTTGTTTTCTGGTCTTTGATTGTGTTTTGTTGGTTGACAGGTGCTGAGGGCCCAGAGCGACAGCGGTTCCCTTGGTGGTGGTCCCTTTTCCACGTTTCGGGTTGCTGTGTCACGGGTGCAGTGTAGTTTTGGATCCCTCCCTTTTTGTTTGCTACCGCTGTCGTGGTAAGCCCCAGCCCGGTCCCCTTTTCTTTTAGTAACCTCCCATGTCACTTTTTCATTATTTGTTATTGTTGATTTAGTCTGTTGCTCCTTTTATTAAAAATAATTGTTTAATAAATAGATTTTTTATAATTGGACATCACGCTCTCGTCCTGTGGGATTCTTCAACCTGTGTGCCTTGTGTGATTTGCCAAACCTGGTTATATCCTGGGGTGAAAGCCCCCAGGTGGCGTTGTCAGCAACCCTCATACCGCTCGCCTTGCCACACTAGGTTAACCATTGCTAGTATACAACATCTCTGACTAAGTGCCAAGTTACAAAGAGCGATTAAAGTGCCAAGTCTTTCCTTCCGTCCTTCCATCCCGATTAGCCCTGGCGGCTGATTGGTGTGGGGCTCTGCCAATCAGAGCACAACAGCACAGGGAAGGCATATAAAAACCCGGTGTGCCCTGCAAACAGGGGCAGACACCTTTAGGAGACCGATTTGTGTAGTCGCATGAGAACTGTTGTTTGTATAGTGAGGGTTTGTCTGTGTTCCCAGATTTGGGCCCAGGGTAAGAATTACATTTCCCGTACTGATTTTGGTTACCTGCACTCATGTTTAGGGTTTTGTCTCACTGTTTAGAAACACTAGGTTTAGGGTTGCTGATCATTTGTATTTCTGTTTTCATCATGCTAGATAGTTAGTTAGGTTTTGGTTTTAGAAATATTTGAATTGTGGTCATTCACCACTCACCTTAGTCAGTAGACCATTAGCTCCATTCTATTTTAAGGAGTTCTCTTTTTGTTATATTTGTTTATTTGATTTGACAGCACCTGGCGACCCTTTACCTGACCAGGGAAAACATATGGAAATTAGCTGCTCGGTAACTCTGGTGCAATGACTTTTATTTCTGCTGTCCCAGAAAAAATAAACAATACATAAAAAATAACCTTAAAATATAGTTCAGTGCACATTGATTCTGTGATTGTTGATGATTTCATGAGGACATCACAATGAACATGATAGGTGAAACATTTAAACTACTAGCACCTGTTTGTAGAAGAACGCTAACTTTCCACACCGTCCACAGCAAGGCTTTTAGACAGAAGGCAATGACAAATGTAAAATGTAAAGCTATATCATTGTCGTACATATACTGTACACTACAAAGTTTCCTCAAGATATTTGTACATCGTTGATTGTGACATTATGATACAAATAAAATGAACAATAACAATGATCATAGTAGTAACATTTACTTACTACTTATAAATATGCAGCTCAAGTTGCTTTTACATCAGAGCAGAACAGACAATTCAAAACACCACATGGGACTGAAAATGGACAGTTAGCAATGTCCGTTTGATAAAACAGCAGATATAAAGGCAAAACTACAAAAAAGATCAATATTAGGCCTACCATCTGTTTCTGTGCTTTTGTGTTGGGTCTTTGCGGCTAGCATGTTTAGCTGCTGACAATACGCTAAGATAATGGACGAGGTGATGCATCTTAACATTCATTTTCATAGTCTCAAAGATGCTTTTAAGATTCAGGATTTCTCTTTCAAATCTCAGAGCAATAAATATGTTGGTATCAGTGATGAGAGACAAAAGGCTTGTCAAGTAACAAAAGCAGAAATATTCAAGTATATTCATCCAGCCCCATGTATCTGCTCTCCTGGATGTGTGCTCTGTGGATGTCCCTGTTCCAGTGCTGAAGTTACCTCTGTGATAGACATCCAATCACCAGTCTGACAACTGTCGTCTTCCCTGAAGCTGGTCAGGCCCTCCTATTGAACAGCCCTTTCTCTAATTCAACACTCCTGAATGACAGTGTTACTGTGCAGTCCTGGCCCCTATGGCCCAGTCAAATCATGTTTGATCATACAGGTCATAGAGTCAGGAGGTTTAACCCCTTAACACATACAGCCTCCTCAAAGCTGTGCTACCTCACATGAGGGATGTTGTCTGGGGTCCTTCTCTTCTGGGGGGTTGAGTCCTAGTTGTTTTACCTCTTTTCATCATAAATCATATAAACCGAGGATGACGATGATTGAAAGGATAAACAACAGGAAGGCTGCTAATGTGAGCCAACGTGTTCTCTCTGAAACAGAATAAGAGAATGATGATAAAGTGTCCAATAATAATAATAATAATAATAATAATAATACAAATGCATACACTAATATTAGTAATATTATAATATTAACTAATGAAAAAAATAAGTGCAATATACATCCAGATACTTTGACAATAAACATTAGCTATATAACAGCTTTTTAAACATAATATCTAAAGGGATTTATGTGTTACTGGCCGTACTGGTCATTTTTAATAGAGCCTACCTTCAAGAGGGTCCTCCAGGATCTTCAGTTCAATGTGGGTTACGTGTGTTTCATCTGTGTGACTGAGAACACACCTGTAGGTTCCTGCACTCTTGGCTGATGAGGTCACATGCAACAGGAGGCTGCCTGACTCAGACAGTTCTCTTACATACTGCTGCCACTCTGTCTCCACCTGGGGCTTCTCTTGTCCTGCTTGTCTTCTGAGGATGGTCTGGTTGTAGTTGAAGGTCCAGGTGATGTCATAGAGGTCAGAGGAATTACAAGGGAGTAACACCTCACTCTTGGGAGCACTTTGCATTGGAGCTGAATTAGACAGAAACAGGAGTGGACGGACGGACAAACAGACAGACAAGATGTTGTTGTGAAATCTGGACCATTGATGCAATTTAAAAAAATGTAATGAATGAATTGAATGAACACAAATCCCAGACCTATGACCTCAATGGTCCATGACCATTGTTCAGATGTTGCAGACCTCAGGATTTCACAACACAGATATGAAGCAGTCCTCTCTTGTGTGAGTAGTTAGCCTGACAGCCCCTCTCACGTTGCAGCCACTGCTGGTTGGATCACACTAGTTCTAATCTACATTTTAATTCTGACTGTTTTAATTCTGTTATTATAATACTTACAGTGTTGCCTAATTGTGACTTTCCTTGCGCTGTGTTCATTTTGGACTGAGCAGCTGTAGGTCGATTCTGTGTCATTGTAAACGGTCCTTAAGGAGCTGCTGATGTCATAGAGTCCCTGGTCATCTTCATGGACGTTGGTTGTGTCCTGGGGGACAGTAGCGGGGCGAGGACTGATGGACCAGGTGAGCTGTGGTCTTGGGTAGATTCCTCCAGACTTACAGGTGACAGTGTTGTTCACTATGACAATGTCCACTCTATCAACAGGAGCTGCAACAACATGCAACACATTCATACACAAATATTAGCAATACACAGTAATAGTTACCTTGGTTCATTTGGTTTTCTCCCTACATGCATTGATTATATCAGTGGCATAGTTATGTGCTTTTGCCAGCAAAACCATGAACGATACATACGAAAATATAACAAAATACACCCACCAATGCAATGGGAACATTGCAATTGTATTTGTGGTTGGCAACATAACAACACAACCTCAGTCTTAGCTTGTCGTGTAACATTTGAAAAGTAAAGTTTGAGAGATATCAGTGGACACTCACCCAGGCTATTGACCTTTGTAATTATGTATTTTGTTTATTAAGTGCTTCAGATGCCTCATAAAAGGACATTGCTTCATTGCTAGCTAACTCTCAGCTGTTTGACATTGGTAAAACGTCACTCTTTTCATTGCAAAAACATGGATAGGTCAGCGGGTTGCATCATGGCAAGGAGTTTGTAAACTAGGATATGACATCAGGACTTCATCTCACCTCTCACTGTCAGGGTGACGAAGGTCTCCTGGTTGTACTGTGAAGTGCTGGCATAACACATGTACCTGCCCTGGTCCTGGAGGTTCATCCTGGACAGACGAAGGGATGCGTTGCCCACTGAGATCTGGTCAAGGAACAGGGATGTCCTTCCCTTGTAGAGAGGGTTCTGGTGTTCCAGTTGGTCCTGGTCCTCGTAGTAGGAGTGTACTGGAATCTTCTCTCCATCCAGCTTGACCCAGTGGAGGAGCGTTTCACTGTTTGGCTGGAATTGGCACGGCAGCACACAGCTCCCCCCAAACAAACAGTTCACCTGGGGGTCTGGAGATCAGAGGGTACAACACAGTTTTGATATTGGCAGCAGCACACACTTTTTATGATAGCATATGTAATTGCAAGGGAAATGTGTAACCCCAACATTTTACTGAATAGAGCTAAATGTTTCTTGTGATAGTGTAGGAAAAAAAGTTGGAAAGTTGCAAGATTAATTATTTACAGTTGCAAAAATGATTTACAGTTATCCTTGTAGCCCTGCTGTAATGGAGTCACAAATCCCAGCCATGCTGGGATAGTACAATGGAAAACGATCAAATAAGACTAAATATAACCAAACATAAGGTCTTAACAGAAGTATTACCATGTATAAAAACAATGACAAAAACATGTTTGGACTCACAATCCCTTCAGTTTTAAAAATAACCCTGGATTAAAACATAAAAAAGGAAACATTCTTCATTTAAACTGATATATATATATATTTAGTTTTAGTATCTTTAGTCAAGCTTACCTCCATGAACGAGGACGTCCACAAGAAGAAACAAAGCTGTTTGAATCAGGATTCTGTTGTGTGTTGTCTTTATATTGCTCCACATTATTTCCTCTCGTTCTGACTGTTTTTCATCCGTAGACTGTACATGTCACACTCTGAAATGTGTTGCAGTACCAGTCTCGCAAGTCACATGTACTTGCAGTAAGAACTGATTTGAAAACTAAAACCTGATATACGTCAGTATACTACAGTGGAAAAAGGCTACTGGATGACTACCTTTTGTCATAGAGCTTTGCAAATGTGTTACTGAGGTCAGCCCTTCAGCTGTGAAGGCATAAGCTCTTTGCTGATTACATTTACGTTGTGGGAGGTGGACCTCATAGTCAAATTTAAACACAGTTTGAACACGAAACTGTAGCGACAGTTAGAGTGCAACATTGCTGATAAGACCTTTGCCGCTGGTTGTTTTGTTGCTGCAACTTTGAGATTTTGGCCAATCTGTCAAAGGGAAGTTCAAATAAGCAAGCAAGCAGAGTGTTTTGTGTGCTCAAAAACTATGTATGTTTTACTCCTCTATGAATTTTCAATTGTCAATCAATGTGTTTTATTTATTAAAATGTGTTATTTGAATTGGTTTAGAGTATGTTTTGACTTTTTTTTTTTTTTAAACAATATACATTAGCTTTGAAATCCTTTGACTTTTACTTTATTTTCAACAAAATGTGACACATTTTGAGCACCTTTTCACGGACTCACAACATCTCTCCGGAGATGGCAAGACCACCGGGCGCCCCGTGGATTGTTATCGGGTCCGGCAGGCGAAGGCGGTGCAGGGAGAGGAGGCAGAAACGCGGATGCCGGGCAGGCCTGCTAGCTCAGCTACGACACCAACCGCACAGACCTCCACTACCATCAATCTTCCTCACAAACGCCAGATCCCTCGCAAACAAGATGGATGAGCTGCAGTCACAGATCGCCTACAACCACTTCATCCGCGAGTGCTGTCTGCTGATTGTGAGCGAATCCTGGCTGCGCCCGCATATCTCCGATGCTACAGTAGAGCTGGCAGGTCGCACCATTCACCGCCACGACCGGACAAAAGCCTCCGGTAAGAGCATAGGAGGAGGACTGTGTGTTTATGTACTAGAGAACTGGTGCTCGGACAGCAGAGTTATAGACACCTACTGCTCACCGGACCTAGAGGCCATGTCTGTCCAGTGTAGGCCGTTCTACCTGCCACGGGAGCTAACGGTAGCCATTGTGACCGCTGTTTACATACCTCCCGGCGCTAACGTTAGCACGGCACTCGGCCAGCTCCAGCCCATGGTGGCTAAACAGCAGAGAGCTCATCCGGACGGCGTACACATCATTGCTGGGGACTTTAACAAACCAAACCTAAAGACTGTTTTCCCCAAATTCCGCCAGCACGTCAAGTGTGCAACTAGGGGAAAAAACACACTGGACCATGTCTACTCAAATATAAAACATGCATACAGGGCGACCCCTCTCCCCCACCTCGGACAATCTGACCACCTTTCTCTGTTCCTCATCCCAGCCTACACCCCCCTCAGAAGGCAAACTAAACCAGCCACACAGACTATCAAAGCCTGGCCTGAAAATGCTCTCGCTTAGCTGCAGGACTGCTTTGCCTGCACAGAGTGGAGCATTTTCGAAGATCAGGATCTGTCCTCTTTTGCATCAGGTGCTGTTTGAAACACGTCATGGAGGACAGAGGCATCCGGGTCTTCCCAAACAGAAAGCCCTGGATGACAAAAGAAGTCCAGACCCTGATCAGAGTTTGAAACTCGGCCTTCAGGACCGGTGACAGAGATCTTTACAGCACTGCCAGAGGTGACCTAAGGAGGGGCATCAAGCTGGCTAAGGACTCCTACAAGAAGAAAATAGAAGGAAACCTGACAGACAACAATCCGCGTCAGATGTGGAAGGGCATCCAGGCTATAACCAACTACAAAGGCCAGCCCCCTTCCACATCCTCCAGCAGCAGCAGCAGCAGCAGCTCACTGGTAGAGGAGCTGAACAGCTTCTTTGCCCGCTTTGAGACCACCACCACTCACCTGCAGTCACTGCCTCCCCCTGGTTCCAGTACTCCAACTCTCTCTCTCCAGGAGTATGAGGTGAGGAAAAACCTGAGAGCAGTGAACCCCAGGAAAGCTGCTGGTCCTGACGGCATCCCCGGGGCGGTGATTAAAGCATGTGCCGACCAACTGGCAGGGATCCTCACCAGACTCTTCAACCTCTCCCTGACACATGCCACCGTCCCCACATGTCTGAAGGCCTCCACCATCGTCCCCATCCCCAAGAAATCCGCCATAGACAGCCTAAACGATTACAGACCCATCGCCCTGACGTCTGTAATCATGAAGTGCCTGGAGCGATCAGTCTCCCAGCACATCAGAGACTGTCTCCCTCCCTCCCTCGACCCTGACCAGTTTGCGTACAGGGCAAACCGGTCTACAGAGGATGCCATCGCCCTCACACTCCATACAGCACTGAGCCACCTGGAGAACAAGAAGAGCTACGTGAGGATGCTCTTCGTGGACTACAGCTCAGCGTTCAACACCATCCTACCGGACATTCTCTTCACCAAACTACTGGAATTACAGATCCCCCTCTCCACCTGCAACTGGATTAAAAGCTTTCTGACGAGCCGCCCACAGTCTGTGAGACTCGGCCCCCACCACTCCTCCACAATCACACTCAGCACTGGTTCCCCTAAAGGCTGTGTTTTTAGCCCCCTGCTGTATGCCCTCTACACATATGACTTCTCTCCAGCCCACCCAACCAACCGCATTATAAAATATGCGGATGACACGACAGTGGTTGGGCTCATCAGCAATGGCGACGAGACAGCGTACATGGCTGAGGTGCAGAAACTGATAACCTGGTGCTCGGACAATAACCTGACCCTGAATGTCCTGAAAACAAAATAACTTATCATGGACTTCAGGAAGACCAGACAAGACCACTGTCTGGGCGTCTGGTATGCAGGCTCAACAACCATGGACAGGACAGCAGTGCAGAGGGTCATAAACACAGCCCAAAAGATCATCGGCTGCCCTCTGCCCAGCCTAGAACGCATCGCTACATCCTGCTGTCTTAGGAAGATCGGGGCCATCACCGGAGACCCCTCACACCCTGCCTACCCCTTTTTGATCTGTTGCCTTCTGGGAGACGCTACAGATCCACAAAGTCCCACACTAGCAGACTGACTAAGAGCTTTTTCCCCTGGGCCATACAAACCGCAAACACCCACGGATACACGCACTGCCGCCCCCCTGGACAATAACCACCCAACCTATCTACCTCCCCCTACCTCCCTTTCAGCACCTTGGACAGAACTGGCCTTAAGTGTTGGAATGTTTACAACCTTTTTTTAATGTAACTTATTCTCATCTCATATTTATTATATTTTATTGCACTACCTCCTCAGTCAAAGCACCTATTATTGTACATCTTTTAAAAATGTATATTCTTTTTGGTATTGTTTTGTTTTTTTTCTTTTGGTTTCTGTGTGCACTAGCTCTGCGGGAGCACCCTTCAAATTTCATTGTACACTGTATAATGACAATAAAGACTATTTCATTTCTATTTCATTATAAACAAATTATTATTAAAACAGTTTTAATATGCATGTATAACACAAATGATCACAAGGAAAAGAATATATATATTTATGTCATTGCATATGACTTGCTACCATAAGTCATTGCACTTATTATTGGTAGCTCTTAATGCTAACACACGCATTTTCCATTGTTTAAAGGTATTATTGTTCCTATTTGTCTTCCTTTGGCAACCTTAGTGTTAGCTCAAACACCAATACTTTGAACATCTGCTTTCTTTTTCTATTTTTATTCATTCTTGATGCAATTAATCATAATACCAGAAAATTAATCGGCAACATTGTGTGCGGAGCATTCGGTAGGAAAGTTCTGTCAACAACAACTCTTTGAGTACTTGCCTTGGTGTAACGTACTTACGTAAGGACAACGTACACACAATGTACAAGAATTGTCTCAGCAAAAGTTCCTTTTGTAATCAAAATGACATATGAAATGACATGTCCATGTAAAATCCAGTGGCGCTATTGCTAATCTATAATCAATGAACAATTTTTTTTTTTTCTGCTGGTAGTGTAAAAAAACGACGGCAGATGTGTTTCGAATCTAAAGGTTAGTCATTTTGGGGTCTGTTTACCTCATTTTGTGAAGTAGTCAAGGCAGTTTGTTGATTCTCACTTGATTTTGGCAATACAGTCAATGTTTAGTCAACCTTTTCAGTGAGCACATCCCAAACTATTTAGAGAAGAACCATTACAATGTAATGGATGAATTGCAAGTGGGTGCAACCAAACCACATGCTAGATTACGAAGCACTTCTCTTCTTAGGACTTTCTACCCACAGCTTTCACAGCTGTGTTTCCACAGCCATCAATGTAAAATCTATTAACATTCTTCCAACATCACAGAGGAGCAAAATAATTGTTTTTTGTTCCTTTAGGTGGTCATTTAAGTGGTAAACATTGTCTCTCTGCATGGGGTGTGGTCTGTTTCTGCTCCGCCATCCGGTTCTGTCAATGGACTGCTCTCCACAGGGTTACTTTCTTCCTCAGAGACTGGAGAGAGAGAGAGAGAGAGAGAGAGAGAGAGAGAGAGAGAGAGAGAGAGAGAGAGAGAGAGAGAGAGAGAGAGAGAGAGAGAGAGAGAGAGAGAGAGAGAGAGAGAGAACAATAATAATGGATTTTCATATTTAGGAATTATTCTTTATTGATGGGTATGGTATCCAATTTGCAGCCTGTCCTCCCCCAAAAAACGACCCTATAGCTCGTTTGTACATGCAGTTTAATACGACCTATGGTTACGTAATGCACCCTCTAGCGGCGAAGTAACGACAATCTGGTGTCCTGTGATCCAATGGCCTGTGTGACCTAAGTGACCAATCAAGATGCGATGCGTGCGGGGGGGGGGGGGGGGAGCAGTTTTTGATAGCGAGAGCAACTACATTACATGAGCCCCACCCATGGGCGTAGGTTTGGTTTGAAATGTGCTGGGGACAGAGACGCATTCGGAAGTGCATTTTCAGAAGTGCTGGGTACAATGACGCGCATTAATTTTTTTCCCCTTTCGCGCAGGTCATGTTAATTATTAAAAATGTATAGGCCTACACAAATGTGATGATGACACACACACACACGCGCACGCACACACACACACACACACACACACACACACACACACACACACACACACACACACACACACACACACACGCGCGCGCGCGCGCGATTTCTTGACTATGCTCACGCACAGAGCTCTAATACTTTTCATTGGATAATGTGATTAAGATGGGTGCAGTTCATGGCCGTGTCTACCTGCTGAATGTAACCGCTGTGAAACAATCGGGAAATAACGTTTCATTTATCTGATTAACGGCTTTATCGAGACCGGCGCTCGCTCTATTTTATTGTTACTCTATGTCTCTCTACCAAAGTGCTAGCTCTCTCTCCGTCTCTCTCTCGTCATCGGACACAAATCAAATTAAATGTTGTTTCTATTTTGTGTAAATTAGGTTAATGCTTTTGTTTTCTTGTATTATCAGTTCAACTTGTTGTACTTGCCTGAGGAAATCGTGGATATTGTAACGTGTTGGGGGAGTGTTTCCCAGAATGCATTGCGACATTCTGGCATTCTGTGTCATTACATGTTATTGCTATTAGATAGGGTTTGGAGGCGAATGTTCAGGACATGTTGGGTTGCATTTCACTGTTTCATTACGTTCACTTTGTTGACTGTTGTTTTTGGGATGAGTCAGGGAGCACCATTACTCAACGCACTATGGCATCTTGTCATACGACTACCACTCCGCTCATGATCGCGTGAAAAGTCCACTTGTGACCCTGTCATACTAAAGCGACTTGTAAGAGTAGAGTTCTTCTCTCTTCGTCGAGCTTGACGTAACTCAGACTGCATTTACTGACGTAGTAGTGAAAGACACCGGTGCGAGTCTCACACGGGGGATTCTTTCATAAAAAGTGGTGGGTACAAAATGACTCATGACGAAAACTGGTAGGTACGCGTACCCACCGTCCCCACCGTATTCTACGCGCCTGGCCCCACCTCACGCACCCTGTCTCCTGCCTCCCCTGATTCGCACACACACACACACGCCATTGAGTGACGTGTTCACAGAAGAGCTCTTGTGGGCGGAGTTGTGGCGTAAAACTCCTGTTTTGGCTAAAATATAACAAATAAACCAACACCTTTGCTTTGTATTTACGTAGATCATCTAGATACTGTGTGATTATAAGTTTAGCTATACTAGATATTCTGTATATTAAGTTTATGTACGCTTTTCGAAACCCAAATTTCCAACCCTAACCATAACCAGGAAGAAGTACAATTCTGTTCTGATTTGTATCAAGCTGCATGGGAATTGTAGTTTGTAAGTAATGTAGTGTTTTTCTTGAAATTAAAAGTTGTGATTGCTAAAAGGAGAGTACAACACGCAGTATAAGAAGATGATAAACACATATCTGTATTCAGATTTTAAATATGCAATTGTTAAATGGGTGAAAACAAATTTTAACCATATTTTACATATTTGACAGCGCCCCCTGTTGTTGACTATATTTCACATGATAGCTTAGGTCCAGAGCTCTCTATAACAGGTGGTCCCATATCTGTTGCTCTTTTCGTTGCTGAACTATAAGCCTGCAAATATGCACCAATGTCAAGGTTCAAAGGTCAGTATTTCATGAAGCTATTGAAGCTTTTCCTAATCACACTCATATTTGGGGATTTGGCCTACTGTGTACCTTATTTTACCTACCAAATACATCTGGATTGTAGTCATAGGAGGATTAGGGTTAGGTGCCTAGCCCTTGTCTGTACCACTGCTACCATTCCATCTGCCAGTTCTCCTCTCCCTCGGCTGTGTGTGTCTTTACCCAGTGACTCCGGACAATCATCGAGTCTGCCCTGGAACCCACCCCACCATCTCAGTGAGACGCCACTCAGCTCTGGAAATACACCCCCTTTCCCCAAATCCTTCAATAAACTGTTTAACATGATGCTCTTGTGGTCCTCGGCCTGTTTGGTGTCTGACAGGCAATAGAGTTGCTGACAGTCATAGAGTGATCAGGATGAGTGATGGAGAAAGGTGTGAACAAAGATGGGCTATGTTGCATTTTAAATTGGAAATGTCACACCGCAGTGAGGTTTGTCTTGTTCTGGGTTTTATTTTGTCTTGTGACTTCCTGTTTTATTTTGAAAATTAACTCCTCTCGTTTCAGATCACTTGCCCTAGTTTTGGAAAACGCTCTCTTGGGTTGTAATCGAGGGTCAGTACAAACGACCTGTTTGGGTTGGAGGACATGTTGCCAATTTGGCAATCAAGTGCATTGAGCAACGTGTCTTTTCCTCTTCCAACACTATCATTGACTGTTATGACATCTTGACATAGTTATGAACTCAGACCTACACTTTAACAGCTGGCTAAGGGTGGGCCACCATCACATTTAAAGGAAAGAATCAAAGGCTTCACCAGTCATTGTCTTTGAAGGGTGCCGTAAAATGTCCTTGCCCTGATGGACCTATTGTGCACGTTTTTCTACTCGTTTGTATGCAGCTAACTTGTGTCCCTGCCACAGTAGCCACAACGTTTCTGTCTCCATCTAGTGTCTTTTTAATATCTCATATCAAACCTTGTGCCCTCACCTTCCACCAAATGCATTTCTGTATAGGCGAAGAGCCATCAAAAACATCCTGGAAGCAGCTGAGAAGGCTTCACGTTGGCTCTGGTTGAAGAGGGGGGAGGCGTGGTGTAGTGCGCTACCTGGACACAAGTCGGGGGACTGATCACCCCTGGCTGGGTCGCCCGGGTGAGGGTGTCTGATGGAGACCCGAAACACCCTATGACCCTGGGAGCATCACTGATGAGGTGTCCAGGTTGCACCATGAGGTGTATTATAATACTGTGGGTTGCTCCGGCTGTTCCATGGGCGTTGAGCAACCTGAAAGACAGCCAACAATGTGTTGTTTTGCATTGGTTCTTAACAATTGACACAGTAGATCCTACATTAGTGGTCTGTATATGTAGTAATATGATATAGCTTTGCATTTTACATTTGTCATTGCCTTCTGTCTCAAAGCCTTGCTGTGGAGGGCGTGGAAAATTTTATGTTTTACCTGTTATGTTAATTGTTTTGCACCTATGAAATCAGGAACAATCACCAAATCAATGAGCACTGAACTGTATTTTTATGTAATTATTTTTTATGTCTATTTTTTTCAGGGACAGCAGGAATAACAGTCATTGCACCAGAGTTAGCTAACAGCTAATTACCATATATTTTCCCTGTGCAGGTAGAACAAGAACTGGAAATATACCACAAAAACAGCTCAATGCATGAGAGTCAATCAGTGTGAAAATAATAAAATCAGTATAATAACTACAATGAATACAAGCTAATCAATAGTGACACTTTTGTACTTCAGCCAAAGCTTGACTCTGATATTAAACAACACAAAGCTCGCTGAGTCTGCGGAAGTCCACTTCCCCGCTACCTTAACCCGGAAAGCAGAGCGACCAAGCGGCAACATTCCATGCTGAAAAATGAAGCCCATGCGGAAGTGCAAAAACTTGCAGTTCCTCGACTGGCCGCTTGAGGCTGGCTGCAGAAGGAAGTCAACTCCCATAGACACCCATGTTAAAATGTCCAAATTTACAGCCAAAATAAACATGTTTACAGCCTGGTTCAAAAAACGGTTTTGGTGTCTTTCAGTAGTGTTCGAGTCCATGACAACTGTGAGGGGGGTGAATTTTTTTTAGAATCCATTATTTTAATGCACAGAGAATGATTTATTTTATGAATAATTAAGGGAGTGGTCAACTTGATTGGCAGCTATCATCTGTCATCACGGCATGACCTTCACGGATTCGAGGCTTTGATTGGTCTGGCCGGAGGTAGGCAAGCTTAGAACACAGACTGAAATGTCCAAGATGGCGGCGCCCGGAAGCTCAATTTTAGGCTTCATCTCCGCTGTTAAGAATGTCTATGGGTGACGTCACGGAGGGTTTGTCCATATTTATATACAGTCTATGAGAGCGACCAAAGGCGCTGTCTTCCTGAACTGCGGTATCCAGTCCGCCCTCTGAGAGGCTGTAGTCCTCCTGCCTGGCCACTGGGGGGCGGTCCACACAACCTCTAAGAGGAGGCGGTGTGACGTTATGAAGAACTTTAAACACCAGGCATGCATCACAGTGAAATAAGTCATTGAAAATGGTGAAACTATAAAAGCAATCTGTGTGATGCAAAGAATATCATTGGTGTGAAAAACATTGTTTTTAATACTTTGCCGTTTACACTTGGCCAGTAACCCATAAATCAATTTAGATATCGTGTTTGAAACGTTGTTATATAGGTAATGTTTATTGCGAAGGTATTTGGATGTATATTGCACTTTTTTTGATTAGTTGATATACACAGACACGCTTACACACACACAAACACACAAGCACACACACACACACCCTCTCACCCTCTCTATGCCGACCTGAGGCAACGCAGGAGCACGTTCAGCCACAGGCTCACTCAGCCACGTGCCTCAAAGCCCTTGGGGGGCTCTTTCATCCCATCAGCTATATCAGACTCTACAACACCTCAACCACCCACTCCCAACATCTCTAAGGCCCAACACCTCCGGATAATGAGTGGTTTGCTTAGCTTACTTATTTTATTTACTGTTGTATAGGTATCTACCTGTTTAGCCTACGTTTCTTTTCTTTCTCTTCTTTGGCCTACTGTGTAGGCTTTTTTCCTTGTTTCTGGTCTGTGTCACATTATCGGCCCTGATTGACTAATTGATTAAATTGACCAATCTGGCATGTATTGGGTGCACCTGTGTCCTATCACCTTGGTCTATATAAGGGGTGAATGCTGGTTGTTTGATGATTGCTGTCCTGGTGAAGAAGTTTTGCTTCGAAACATGTTGGCATCCTATTTTTTAAGCCATGAGTAAATAAAAGGCTTTTTTAATCTTCACCCTCCTCTCGAGTGCCTGGATCCTCCTTCTTTCTGCACCTCTGGATAATGAACGAAACACCACACCCCACACCTCAGGACTGTTGCACACACACACACACACACACACACACACACAGCACATTTCTGTGTTTCACCTGTGCACAACTGAGCAAAGTTATTTGTGGGAGCCATCTCATTGGTGGACCGTTGCCCTGGTGATTGCATGGTTGGTTATTGCCCTTGCCGCCATCCTGACATATCTGAAATTGAAAAGTAAAATACCACTTTCAAAATAAAAGTCTTCTTAATGAAAGTGTGTGTGTGTGTGTGTGTGTGTGTGTGTGTGTGTGTGTGTGTGTGTGTGTGTGTGTGTGTGTGTGTGTGTGTGTGGCACCACTAATGCAGGATCTACTGTGTCAATTGTTAAGAACCAATGCAAAACAACACACTGTTGGCTCTCTTTCAGGTAGCTGTTCAATGCCCATAAACAGCCGGAGCAACCCACAGAAATGAATTTGGTGAAAGGTGAGAGCACAAGGTTTGATATGAGATATTAAAAACACACTAGATGGAGACAGAAACATTGTGGCTTCTGTGGCAGGGACACAAGTTGGCTGACAATGACTGGTGACTGATGAATCCTTAGATTCTTCCCTTTAAATGTGATGATGGCCCACCCTTAGCCAGCTATTAAAGTGTAGGTCTGAGTTCATAACTATGTCAATATGTCAGAACAGACAGTCAATGATAGTGTTGGAAGAGGAAAAAACACTTTGCTCAATGCACTTTATTACCAAATTGGATACCATACCCATCGATAAAGAACAATACCTAAATAAGATAACATTGTTATTGTTCTCTCTCTCTCTCTCTCTCTCTCTCTCTCTCTCTCTCTCTCTCTCTCTCTCTCTCCTACCAAAATGAGGTAAACAGACCCCAAAATAACTAGCCTATAGATTTGAGACTCATCTGCTGTCGTTATTTTTACACTACCAGCAGAAAATGATTTTTTTGGTTTATTGATTATAGATTAGCAATAGTGACACTGGATTTTACATGGACATAAGATAAGATAAGATAAGATAAGATATTCCTTTATTAATCCCCCTTAGGAGAAATTCACATTGACCGTCAACCCGTCCGTAAATATACAACATAACATACAATATGACAAGGGGGTAGACAGAACAGTAAGACAGGGATGAAAGAAAAATACAGAATACAGTAACATGAGGAGACGGAGGAGAGAAAAAAAAAAACCCTTCAGACTATGTTCCTGTGGGGAGCACATGTGTAGGCATAAAAAAAACACCTCAGCAACATAAGCACACATAAGAACACTTTACAACATGAAACTCAGGACTTGCAACAAGTTAGGGGGTCGGGGGTTGTAGGTGGCCCAGCACAGACAAGCGTCCGGTCCTGCAGCCATCTGCGGCGCTGGTCACAGACCCGCCTGCCGCGCTGGGGGGGTAAAAAGCAGCAAAGGTGTGGTGATGGGGGATAGGGGGTGAGTTGCATATCTGTATATCTGTATGAGTTTGTGTGTGTGTGTAGGCCTGGAGAGTCATCTCGCCTGGCATCACAATCTAGGAGCCTCAGTCCGCATGATGTCATAGCGATAACACAGCAAGTTGCCATGAAGACAACCCTGATCGGGTCCCAGACAGAGTCAACAATCAACAGGTGTCCGTGAGGGAAGTGGGTGAAGGTACGCAAGAGCGTCTCACTGCAGCGTTCTCCAGGGAAAGTTGTTCCAGCAGCGGCCTTGGCCGAGACCAGTGCTGGTTGAGGGGGGCCGAAAGCAGATAAGATTGGGGTTGTTTGGTCTTAGGGTGAGTAGCTGCATTCCAATTTACTCAACTACTCGTTTTGTCCATTCTGGTCTCCGAATCGATCCATTTTCCTTTGCAAAGCCGAAAGCTTCTCCATGATGTTATCCATGTTGCGATTTATAGCCCAAGACATGTAACGTCATGTGTCAATTTGATTTAAAAAGGGACTTTTGCTGAGACAATGCTTGTACATTGTGTGTACGTAGTCCTTACGTTAGTACGTTACACCAAGGCAAGTATACAAAGAGGTGTTGACAGAACTTTCCCGCCAAATGCTCCGCACACAACGTTGCCGTTTCATTTTCTGGTATTATAATTAATTGCATCAAGAATGTATAAAAATAGAAAAAGAAAGCAGATGTTCAAAGTATTGGTGTTTGAGCTAACACTAACACAAGCTAACACAAGGTTGCCAAAGGAAGACACATAGGAACAATAATACCTTTAAACAAAGGAAAAAGGCAAAGGTGTGTTAGCATTAAGAGCTACCAATAATGAGTGCAAGGAAGTGCATGGAAGTCTGCGCTTGTGCGTAGACTACCGGCAACTAAACAGCCGAACCAGAAAAGATGCGTTCCCTTTCCCTCGGATTGAGGAATAGCTGGGCGCACTCATCGGGGCCCGCTGGTTTTCCACTATGGATTTAGCCAGTGTGTACAATCAGGTCCTGGTGGCAGAGGCCGACCGACCCAAGATCGCATTTTGTACTCCTATCGGACTCTTCGAATGGAACCGCATGCCTTTCGGGTTGTGTAATGCACCCAGCACATTCCAACGACTCATGCAACGGGTTTTTGGAGATCAGCAGTGTGAGTCATTGCTTCTGTACCTGAATGACATTGTGGTCTTCTCCTCCACCCTTCAGCAACATCTTGAAAGATTGAAAGTGGTGCTGCAGCGGTTACAGTACGAAGGTCTGAAGGCGAAGTTGTCCAAATGCGCGTTTTTCCAACAAGAGGTGCGTTACTTGGACCACATCATTTCGGCCGAAGGTGTTTCCACCGACCCAAGCAAGGTCGAAGCGGTAGCTGACTGGCAGCCTCCCACTACCATCTTGGAGCTGCGTTCCTTTCCTGGGTTTGCAAGCTATTATCGGCACTTCGTGGAGGGCTTCGCCAAGTTGGCTTCCCCTTTACATCGCCTCGTGGTTGAGTTAGTGGCATCCAAGTCCAGACGGCCTGAGCGGCAAGTTTTGGAAAAATGGACGAGAGAACATCAGCAGAGCTTTGAGGCTTTAAAATCTAAGCTTACCTCTGCACCCGTTCTGGCATATGCTGACTTTTCTCTTCCATTCATCTTGGAAGTCGACGCAAGCCATGGAGGCCTGTGCGCTGTGCTCTCACAAGAGCAGGGAGGAAAGGTTCGGCCCATAGCCTTTGCCAGCCGGAGTCTGAGGCCAACCGAGCGCAACCCAGCCAATTATAGCTCCATGAAGCTCGAGTTTCTGGCGCTGAAATGGGCTATGTCAGATAAATTTCGTGAGTACTTGCTTGGTCACAAATGCATTGTCTTCACGGACAATAATCCACTTCGCCACCTGTCATCGGCTAAGCTTGGAGCCCTTGAGCAGCGTTGGGCAGCCCATCTTGCGTCATTCGATTTTGAGATCCGTTACCGCTCTGGCAAGTGTAACACTAATGCAGACACTCTGTCTCGTTTGCATCCACCCAGAGCCGTGGATCTTGAAATGATCATCTCGGGGATGCAGCTTCCAGAGCCCCTGAAACAAGCTCTCCAGGTCCGAGAGCCTGCAGCCTGCTGTCCAGGCTTTGCCTCAGCATCTGCCTGCAGACATTGGAGAACTTCAGCGAGCCGACCCTGTGATTCAGGAAGTCCTTGTGTTTTGGCAGCAGAGCCGATACCCGAGCTATGAGGAGCGCAAGCGATTGTCTCCGCCAGCTTTGGTGCTCCTCAAGCAGTGGGGCCGTTTGATTGAGCAGGCTGGAGTGGTGTATCGGCAAGTCTCCCGCTCTGATGGGAGAGAAGCGGTGCTCCAGGTGCTTGTGCCAGCTGCCTTAAAGGATAAATTCCTCATGGAGGTCCACCAGAATCACGGCCACCAGGGGGTGGGTCGGACTCTCGAGGTGCTCAGGCAGCGGTGTTATTGGCCAGGGATGTCATCAGATGTGAGGCGCTGGTGTCAAACATGTGAGCGGTGCCAAGTGGCTAAGGACTCCGGGCCACCAGCTCATAGCTTTATGGGACATCTGCTCGCTTCGGAGCCTATTGAAATCCTAGCGATTGATTTCAGCCTGCTTGAACCAACCCATAATGGGTTGGAGAATGTCCTTGTGTTGACTGATGTTTTCAGTAAATACACTCTTACCATTCCCACTCGTGATCAGCACGCCTCTACAGTGGCGCAGGTGCTCGTCACGGAGTTGTTCTCAAAGTTTGGTGTTCCAGCATGCATTCATTCTGATCAGGGTCGCAATTTCGAAATTTGCACTCGAATGAGTGCAAATTTCGAAATTGCGACCCAGCAGTTGTGTGGCTTTTACAGCATTGAGAAATCCCGCACCACACCGTACCATCCTGCACGTAATGGTCAGTGTGAGCGTTTCAATCGTACCCTTCACGATTTGCTCCGCACTTTGCCTCGCTCTCGAAAGCGTGAATGGCACTCGTGTCTACCTCAGATCTTGTACGCTTACAACACCACACCGCATCAGTCTACTGGGGAGTCTCCGTTTTTCCTCATGTTTGGTCGTGAGGCAAGGCTCCCTGTTGACTTCTTGCTGGGAAGGGTGCAGGATCCTGTGGATGGGACAGTAAATGACTGAGTCCGGGAGCATCAGACCCGGCTTCACTTGGCTTTTGAGGGCGTACGGGACAGGCTGAGAGAGGCCGTCCAACGTCGCAAGGAAAATCATGACCAGTCTGTCCGGTCAGAACCGCTGGTGGTGGGCCAGTCAGTTCGGTTAAAGGAGTTTGGCTGGAAGGGGCGTCATAAGTTCCAGGACAGGTGGAATCCTGTGGTGTATCGGGTGATTAAAGCTCCCCATGGCAATGGTGCGGTGTATACAGTTGCACCAGAGGACGACCTTGCTAAGCTCAAGCGGGTACATCGAACGCTGCTTAAAGCCATAGTTGGGATTGCTGCTTCAGGTGATAACCCTGCTCCTCCTTCCATCTCACCTGACCGGCTTGCAGTGTCGGAGAGTTCATCTGATGACGAGGAGCTGTGATAGGGGATACCTTTCCCCAGCCAGCTGGTTATCCTGCTGGTGCAGTCCAACCAGCCCCTGCATCAGCTGTACCCATTGCCTCAACAGTCCCGTTGCCCTCTGCTTCTTCGGCCCCTTTTGGCTGCTCCTACTTCCGGGAGTAGCGACATTTCTGCCAGTGCCGCTCCCTTAGCAGTTCCTGTTTCAGGGAGCGAAGCTGTCAGGCGACAGATGACCCGATCTACAGCTGGCCAACACTCAAACCCCCATCACTTACACAGGCCGGCCAATGAGGTGGCCCAGGCCGGGCCCTCAGCCGTTCGCTTTAATTCTGTGTCTGTTTTCTTTAGACCATGGTCTTAGAGTTGAGATTCTTTAAGAGCATCGTCGGGTCGACGATGAAAATGAGGGAGATGGATTGTAGTTGTATGAGGCACCACTGCTACATTTTTTGTTTCACCCTGCCCTCTCTGGCTAATCAGCCCATTATTGGTTACACAGAGAGGATAAAAGTAGGACAGGTCCCCCCCCCCCGACCTCTCACTTCCTGCCTCTTCGGCCCGCCCACTTCCGGGTCGTTGTCTCTGCCACTCACCGCATAGCACAGGTAGGCACACTTTAGCATGCCTGTCTTGCACATTTGTTAAAGGATCACCTACCTTAAATGTAACCTCTCGATAGACCCGGCATCTCCGATATGGTTGTGGCGATGCACTGGGGTTGTTTACCAACGTTGAGCGGAGCCTAGGTGAGTTACGGTGAGCTAACGTTGCTAATTGTTGTTAGCCAGGTGATAAGCCCCTTTTCGCTCCTCTCCCTCTAACAGTTGCTGGTAGCATGGTGTGTGGTGGCTGTCCTCCCCGCTGCGCCAACCCTCTTCACCCCTCTCCCTCTTTGTCTGACCGGACTGGAAACCGGTGAATTGAACGCAACGGCGAATTAAGGACAGTACTGATTAATTCTGGCTATTTAGCCCCGGCTACCTCACTAATTCGAGGCTACTGCTACTTCGCTGCTACTGTTGATTTGCCGGCTTGGTTCGGGGTCCTGGCGGCCGTTTCGGGCCAACCGGTGTCTTGCTGCTAGCCTTGTCTCTGCTGCTGCTGCACGTGGCGCTGTGTGTGTGTGTGTGTGTGTGTGTGTGTGTGTGTGTGGCTGCCGCTTGCGCTGGACATTATGAGCCCCACCCGGACGCTCAGCCACCTGTTCGGACTGTGTGTGCGTGGATGTTTGCGTGTGTATTTTAAATGTAATCAGCCAAGGTGTGGTGTAATTTTGTTTATTTTTCTGATTAACTTGTTGTAGTAATTTCTTATTAGTTCAGTTTGTTTATTGTTTTTTCTTTAGCGGTGAGCCCTGTTAACTGTGGTTTTATCTTTCCCCAGAGCTGGAGGCCAACGGCGATGGTGGTGGTTCCCCCTGGGTGGTGGTGGTCCCCTGTGTGTGTGTGTGATTCCCATTCAAGATTATTTTGTGTGCACCTTTTTCGCTGTGTCAATGGGGTGTTCCCCTCTTTCTTTTTGGACGTCACTTCCCCTTGTTGACCCCTCCTCCAGCCGGTAAGCCTCAGCTCGTACCCCCTCCTTCAGTTGGGCTCCCGTTATTTATTTCCTTATTATCCCCGACCATGTGCTCATTTTAACAATAAAGTTTCGTACATTATTTTTGAAATCCGTCTCCTACCCTCCCTGATTTGAACGAACCTGTGTCCTTCTACAATAGTCGATAATTGACCTTTCCTATGGGTCCTTGGGCCCTAACCCAAGGTGGGGTTGTCGGTAGTACAAAAGAAAATATATTTTGAGATAACTCGGTAAATAACCCCTAGTGCCGCCACATTAATATTTTTTCCTATTCAGCTACACAAACATAATCTTTAAACCACTCAAAATTGTACTATAAATGAGAGTATACCAGAGTCCTATGTACACCGTAGTAATTTATTGATATGCCGCATAATGTCCTCCTTTTTGGTGTTGTGGAAATGGTCACCCTAAGATCATGGCATTCTTGGAAAATGCTAGACAGCACCCCGCAGGGCGGTTATTGGTGGATTGCTTCATCACACATCATTAATAGCCCATAAATTATGGCGAGCAGAAAGAGAAGGTGACTGGCTGCTAAAGGAACACTGCCTTGAAGAGAAGCTGCCCTTTTTTGCTGCTGGTCAACTGGACTATGATGTTTAAAGGTCTTCATAATCTCACACCTCCTCTTCTTAGAGTAGGCGTAGCCAACACAGTGCCCGGCAGAACCTGGGTGCCCACAGGGACCATGGACGTTGCCCACAGGGTATGTTCTAAAAATAGCACTAGTCACCATGGAATTTTTTATTTCATTGTGTTTATTTCTTTTTTAATCAATAACACTTGCATTGATGTAGATTTAAAGGCAATGACAATATTGAGTGTAGGATTTGTTTTATGAACTTTGAACTTGTCTGGAAAGTTAAATATTGTGTGTATTCTTTGCTGAGACAAGCTAGCGAGTGCAAATAAAATTGGGAGCTAGATACAGCTTATACCCACAAAATATAGAAAAACATGGCAGAAAAGGGAAAGAAACGTTTTACGACAGTAAAATATGAGTGTGTATGTCTCATTTGCGGGACTGTGGCGACGGCAAAGCACCACAATGTGGAGAGACAGCTGTCACACTATCTTCCATGCTAACTACCCACCTGGCAGTGCCCTATGGGCAGAAAAGGCCCAGCAGTTAAAAGCAGCTTTGGGCAAATGTCATTTTTCACAAGGCCGGTGAAAAAAATCACAAAAAGAAACTGAAACTTAATTTAGACCTGCACATTTTTGATAAAGAAGAAAAAAAGACTTTTTGGACAGGGAGGTCTTGAAAGGAGCAATGATGACATCAAAGATGTGAAGAATTTGAAGGCTAACAAACAAGTGCTCCTTTGATTTACACAATTAGTAGAGGTCCTGGGTAAGACTTGTATGCACTTCATTTAGCGGATAATATCTAAACTGTTATAGACTAATATGACTCCATTGAACAACGTGGGATGTGTGCCAAAATCTCTACCCGAGACAAAGGTTCTGAAAATGACCACAAAAGATGACGCTATTATCACACTACAGGTGAATGGGACTTTTCCTTTATTGATATCCTCATACATTTTTACCAGATTAATCTTCATTTTAAGATAAATACTTTTTGGATTAAACTTTGTCAAAAAAATTATATAAAATATGCAAATAAGGAAATATCTCATTATATATGCGTACATAAACCCTTGAAGCTACAGATTTTCTGAGGTGATCACAATGTTCACAATGATTGTATGATTATAAAGTCATAGAAAAGTGTAAGCATTCTGATTTGATATAAAGAAAATGGCTGAAAAACAGTCAACCTATTACATACAACTGGCAAAATATAGGAATTGCCAGTTATTTATTAACCTAAACTTTAAAAGCTTACATTTCCTTTCACACCTGATACATGAAAATACAGCTCAAGTTGCTTTTACATCAGATCAACACAATTCAAAACACCACACAGGACTGACAATGAACAGTTAGCAAAGTCCGTTTGATAAAATGGCCAGTATAATGGCATTACACACACCCTTTCATATCTTAAGACATTAATTTAAGACTCACAATTTGTATCAAATCTTGAAGCAATAAACACAGACCATAAGAATAACAAAAACACACCGCTTGACAAAAGCAGAAATCTTTGTGTTTTTTGTAAATATATTCATCCAGACCCGTGTGTCTGCTCTCCTGGATGTGTGCTCTGTGGACCTCCCTGTTCTAGTGCTGAAGTTACCTCTGTGATAGACATCCAATCGCCAGTCTGACAACTGTCATCTACCCTGAAGCTTCCTCTACTTCAACACTCCTGAATTACAGTGTTACTGTGCAGTCCTGGCCCCTATGGCCCAGTCAAATCATGTTTGATCATACAGGTCATAGAGTCAGGAGGTTTAACCCTTTAACACATAAAGCCTCCTCAAAGCTGTGCTACCTCACATGAGGGATGTTGTCTGGGGTGCTCTTCTTCTGCGGGCTTGAGTCCTAGTTGTTTGATGTCTTTTTGTATATTTTGCACTATTTTGTAATTGGACAATTATGTTATTTGTTATGTTATATGTTGTCTGTTCCAATTATTGCACATATGGAATTTGAAGAAATGCAATTTTGATCCCCTGTACAATTACTTGCACTAATTGTATGGTAGGATTGACAATAAAGTTCACGTTGACTTTGACTTTGACTTTAACTTAAAATTTAAACCGAGTAAGACGATGATTGAAAGGATAAACAACAGGAAGACTACTAATGTGGGCCAATGTGTTCTATTAGATCCCTCTGAAACAGAAAGAGAATGATGACTATAATAACAATAACAATAACACAAATTAATATTACTATTATTTGTAATAGTATAATAATAACTTAAAATAACAATAAGTGCAATATACGTGAAAATACCTTCATAATAAACATTATCTGTATATCAATGTTTTAAACACAATGACTAAAGTGATTTATCATTTACTGGCCTAGTGTGAGCGACAAAGTATTCAAAATTTCAGACCAATGAGTCTTTGCATCACACAGATTGCTTTTATAGTTTCACCAAGAGCCTACCTTCAATATGGTCCTCCAGGATCTCCAGTTCAATGTGGGTTATGTGTGTTTCGTCTGCGTGACTGAGAGCACACCTGTAGGTTCCTGCACTCTTGGCTGATGAGGTCACATACAACAGGAGGCTGCCTGACTCAGACAGTTCTCTTACATGCTGCTGCCACTCTGTCTCCACCTGGGGCTTCTTTTGTCCTGCTTGTCTTCTGAGGATGGTCTGGCTGTGGTTGAAGGTCCAGGTGATGTCACAAGGGATGTCCCAGGCGCCACAAGGGAGTAACACCTCACTCTTGGGAGCACTTTGCATTGGAGCTGAATTAGACAGAAACAGGAGTGGACGGACGGACAAACAGACAGACAAGATGTTGTGACATCTGGACCATTGATGCAATTTTTAATGAATGAATTGAATGAACACAAAACCCAGACCTCAGACCTCAACGGTCCATGACCATTGTTCAGATGTTGCAGACCTCAGGATGTCACAACACAGATATGAAGCAGTCCTCTCTTTGTGTGAGCAGTTAGCCTGACAGCCCCTTTCATGTTGCAGCCACTGCTGGTTGGATCACACTAGTTCTAATCTACATTTTAATTCTGACTGTTGTCATTCTGTTATTATAATACTTACATTGTTGCCTAATTGTGACTTTCCTTGCGCTGTGTTCATTTTGGACTGAGCAGCTGTAGGTCGATTCTGTGTCATTGTAAGCGGTCCTTAAGGAGCTGCTGATGTCATAGAGTCCCTGGTCATCTTCATGGACGTTGGTTGTGTCCTGGGGGACAGTAGCGGGGCGAGGACTGATGGACCAGGTGAGCTGTGGTCTTGGGTAGATTCCTCCAGACTTACAGGTGACAGTGTTGTTCACTATGACAATGTCCACTCTAGCAACAGGAGCTGATACAACATGCAACATATTAAAGCAATAAACTCAGTTGTTTGCTTTGTATGACTTTTTTTCATTTTTGTATGTAGGATGACATCCTATTGAAACAGGACTTGTTAGGGCCTTGAGCCGTCGCCATTGTCTCCCCTCCCTCTGTATGTGCTTCCCCTCCTGTTTTGCAGCAAAGCATCTCCAGCGGGCGTGTCCTTCCATCCCCTCATTAGCCCCGGCAGCTGATTGGTGCGGGGCTCCGGCAACCATTGCGCGACAGCACAGGGAAGGCGTATAAAAGCCCAGTGTGCCTTGCAAACAGGGGTAGACACCTTTAGGAGACCGATTCGCGTAGTCACATGAAAAGAGCGCTGCCAGTAGCTCAGTGGATAGAGCGGGTGGACAGAGCGGGTCGTCCACCAACCGTAGGGTCGGCGGTTTGATCCCCTTGATCCTACGTGTCGAACCCCACAAATCTATTGATCGCTTTGGACAAAATCGTCTGCTAAATGCCCCTTTACCCTTTATGAGAACCGTTGTTTGTACAGTGAGGGTTTGTGTGCATGTTCCCACATTTGGGCCCAGGGTAAAAATGAGATTTTCAGTAATGATTTTGGTTACCTGCACTCACGTTTAGGGTTTTGTCACACTGTTTAGAAAAACCAGGTTTAGGGGTGCTGATTCTTCGTATGTCTGCTTTCATCACGCTATGTTAGTTAGTTTTTTGTTAGAAATATTTGAATCGTGGTCATTCACCATTCATTCATTCATTCTAAGTCAGTAGACAATTAGCTCCATTTTATTTTAAGGAGTTCTCTTTTTGTTACATTTGTTTATTTGATTTGACAGCACCTGGTGGCCTTTTTCTGATGGTTTTGTTATTTAATTTCCACTTGCCGTTAAATAATAAATATCCTGTTAATTGCATGCAATCCATCCATGGGGTTGTGTGTGTTACTTCCCTTCTCCCTCAACGGGCTGGGTTGGTAACATATGTGGGGGCTCATCTGGGATGGAAGGAAACGCCCGCTGGAGATGCTTTGCTGCAAAACAGGAGGGGTAGCGCGTACAGAGGGAGGGGAGACAATGGCGACGGTTCAAGGTCCTAATAGTACTTCATCTCACCTCTCACTGTCAGGGTGATGAAGGTCTCCTGGTTTTCCTCTGAAGTGCTGGCATAACACATGTACCTGCCCTGGTCCTGGAGGTTCACCCTGGCCAGATGAAGTGATGCGTTGCCCCTTGAGATCTGGTCAAGGAACAGGGATGTCCTTCCCTTGTAGAGAGGGTCCTGGTGTTCCAGTTGCTCCTGCTCCTTGTAGTAGGAGTGTACATTAACATTCGCTCCATTCTGCTTGACCCAGTGGAGGATCGTATCCCTGTTTGGTTGGAATTTGCATGGCAGCACACAGCTCCCCCCAAACACACAGTTCACCTGGGGGTCTGGAGATCAGAGAGTACAAACGGGGTACACAGTTTTGATATTGGAAGCAGTGAACACTTTTTATTCAGTTTTGAATGGAGCTAAACGTTTCTTGTGATGGTGTGTGACAAATTGTTGGAAAGTTGCAAGATGAAAATTATTTCCAGTTCAGAATCAGAATTATTTGATGAAAAACATTAGCAAAACTAAAATAGCATGGCTGAATAAACTGCCACAAAAATAAGGATTCAGAAAACATAGTCTGCCCTCCAACAAAAATCACACACTACAAACATTGTTAGATTTGTCTTCACAGACAAATCTAAGTCCAGTTGCGTTCGATTTAACTGTTGGCCGGATTATACAAACATTATGAAATGAATAGACCTGGGCCACACCATTATTAAACACCTGGAGGATCCATACTGAGAGATGAATACCTGTATAATTTTCAATTTCTATGAAATACATGATGACGTCTACATTCATTCTCAAATCAAAGTAATCATAACGCGCTGTGTCCCTTCAGAGCCGCTGCCCAGCATACTGCCATGATGGCTATTTGTAAATTAACTACCGGTATACAACGTGACATACATAGGCCTACATAGAATATAGAACAGTTTTTTGTTTGGTTGCTGCAACGAACTTCCACTGACAACCAACCACTGACATGCCGACATTGCTATGGTGAACAACACACCCCGTAGACAAGTAAACAAAGGACCAAACACTTAGAACAAAATACTACATGAATGACAAGATAGATTGTAATCCGGCGCAACTTCAAGTGGAAATTCGAAATATTTTCTGGAGGCTGTGTTTCTGTACTGCAATTTGTTTGTTTCGTGTTATTAAAGGGGTAGTGAAGACATAATAATGATTATTCATTATCATTATTTAACTAAATTAATTATCTTAGCAATGGTGTCAAAACGGCATTGGTAAGGCTACTCTGTCGTCGATCATATATTACATATTGATACGTAAAAAAAACCCGGGTTTGCGTTCACTATCCCTTTAGATTTTAAAATTATACTTTTAGTTGTTGATATTTAGTCAAGTTTACCTCCCTGCACGAGGACTTCCATCACAAGAAACACTGCTGTTTGAGTCAGAACATTGTGGAGGGCTGTCATTCTACTGCTCCTTTGCCTCTCGGTCTGCTGCAGGTTCAGTGACACTTTAGACTTGACCCTGTTCCACTGACTCCCAACTCCCTGCCCGCGATTTGCGCCTCCTCTCCTCTGCAGATTTAAGGTGTGTTTTTGATTGATGACGTGCTTGCCTTGAGCCAATGACACAGCAACACACCTATCGTGTATTATAATAAAGCCTACCGTAAAATGTTATGGGTTCGAGTGATGAATCAGTTTGAAGATGGATATTTTTTCTTAACTGCTCCCTAATTTCAATCGCTCATTGAGAGACCAGCTAGAAGTAGTCTGAAGTGGCCAGAACAATTATTAGTAATTTTAATTAGTAATAATAAGTAATTATTATTAATTATTGGCAAATATTAGTGTGGAATCTCTCAGTTCAGCTGTCACACCTACAAAAAATCGCAGCCCGTGTGTTGCGTCAGCGCCATCCTTCTTGGTTGTTTCATGAAAATGCCTCAATGGCGCCCCCTTAGGGCGCTCCTCTGTACAGTCATCCACAACAAACCCGCCCAATATCAGATAGAGGATTGTGATGAGATAGACGGGTCTGCTGGAAATCTGTCTCAACAGGAGGGGGCCAAACCAAATAAAACACGAGCTGGAAGATTAGCCTGTTTACTATGCTAAGCTACAGCACGAATGTTCGTCATTACTGTGTGCAGAATAGGCATCACGTCCCCTTCTTCCTGTGTACTAGGCCTATTTGAATATTCCATTGACATTAAATATCTGCCTCCATTGAGGATGGGCTCCATATTTTGTCGAGTAAATAAACCTGCAATAGTATTTGTCATCTGAATACTGTATGTGTTTATATTCTTCACAAGATAGGGATTCCAGAGAGAGTCGATCTGGTTTGTCCCCGGGGGAAATTTTGAATATTAATCTTTAAGGTTGTGTGTGATCCCTAGGGACATCCAACTGACACATCAAAAACATACCATGATAATTCATTTCACAACATCACACAAAGAAGTGTGTGACCCTGCTTCTGAACATGTTATTGTCACATGGGTGTGCTTTCACATAAGACAATGACAACACTGTTCTGATTTGAGTCTCATTTGCACAGGGTTACCAAGCTTGACCTAGCTTGAAGCTAGGTGTGTTTTAAATTTAAATTGATGACGTGCTTGATTTTTTCGTAACATAGCCTACCATAAAATGATATTAAATCGATTGATGCATTGAAGACTGATATTCTTTCTATATTTCCTAATGACAATAGCTAATTGAGAGACGATTTATTTCAGATTAGTCTTTTTTACATATTGGACAATGTTATAATGAGATGCATTGTCTCAGTCAATTTTGAAATGAAAATGATTCAATATCCATGTCAAATCCAGTGTCGCCATCAATCATCTATATTCACTGCCTCATGAGTCATTCAGAGAAACTCTTGTGAAATATTACAAATGCTGTTCAGAATCCAGAGGATGGAGATAGCAGTGTGCAGTGCTTCTTTTCATATTACTCTGTGATCTGTGATGTTTTTTCAACAATAAATGTGCCACTGATCCTGTCAAATGACAATGATCACACCTCCGGTTCGGATGCCTCTCTGAAATAAATGATCTACTATTCAACCTTGTGCGCCCCATTTTCTTTCCAACCTACTTTGTTAAACAAATGCTTTTTCCATTTGCATTTGCTTTCTTCACTCACACTTGTCTTCATTAAACCTCTAGCTCCTCCTTTCCTGAAGTCTAGATTTGCATCAATCTGGTGTCCTTTGGTTGCCCCTGTTGCATATTTATCAGCTTTTTCATTTCCAGTCACTGAATGTGCTTGAACCCATATAAACCCAACTACTCCACTACTTAACTACAACCTCCATCCTCTGGATTCTGAACAGCATTTGTAATATTTAATAAAACAGCTTTATGACCTCAATGACGTATGAAGCAGTGATAGTGACAGTGACACTGGATTTGACATGGAAATTGAGTCATTTTCATTTAAAAATAGACCTGTGCTGAGGCAATGCATCTCCTTATCCCATTGTCCCCTAGCATCTTGACCAGCTGCATGTCTGTGTGGTGTGGAGACTGCAGTACTGTTGACTGGCAGATAGTGAGGAGAGTGGTGAGGACAGCAGAGAAAATCAAGATTCAACATTCAAGTCCTTTATTGTCAAATGTGCAGCATCACTTATAGTCAGTCATACTGTACTATGAAATGTATTGGACGAGGCCCATTCCAACATGGAAGGAAAATAAAAGAAAACAGTTAAATTAAATTAAATTAAATACAATAAAATACCATAAGTACAGAATAACAGTAAGAGCAGCAATGGTGAATGTAAGATGAAGACTGAAAATAATGGAGAATGATTTGTAGCAGCATTGTAGAAATATTAAGTCCATCCTGAAAGCATGTAAGTATTTACATCATATATGAACTGGAGGGTCGTTCATGAGCTTTGATGGAAGCAGTTGTAAAATATGACATGATACAGATGTGCAGGAGACATATGGTCATAGGGACTCCTCTCCCCTCTATTCAGGACCTAAACATTACATGTCAGGAACATAAGTAGTGACTCCTCACACCCCAACCACGGTCTGTTCTCCCTGCTGGCCTCTGGAAGGAGGTTCTGCAGCATTCGGTGCAGGACAACCAGGTTCTGTAATAGTCTTTTCCCGCAGGTCATCAAATTACTGAACTCTAAATTAGCATTTTGGGTAACAATCCATGCATTATTAGTGGGGTAATTTACGAGATATACACACTGTACCGGACACTCCAATACTAAGCCATTCGGCTGATACCCCTAAACTTGATAAATATTGACCGTCACTAAAAATGCATCTGAGGGGGTATTTGGCTGGATTATTGGTGGAAATTACCTCAGGGTGAATTTTATTCCGAACCATCACCAACCACCATATGGTTAAATCATTTAAAAATATTTAAATTGAATGTTTAGATAAATTGAAAATGTTTGGTTAAATGTTGTTTAAATTAATTTAAAATTCATTAAAAATGTTTAATTAAAATGTATGATTAAAATGGTAACTTTTGTTTGTCTGTCTTCAAATGTTTACAACCTAAAACACTGAGCTGACCAATCAACTGAGAAGCCGAAATAAAAAAAATAAAACTGATTGAGTCCAAAGTTTGAGTTGTCCTTGTGTCCTTTGGAACTTGAACAAGAGGAGGACTTGACAGATATTGTCAATGCCTTTATGAGTGGTTCAAAGTTCACCTGAACCCTGCATAACATCCATCCTCTACCTCTTAAAAAAAACCTACCCTCATGCTCTTTCATGTTGTACGTCTTGGCACTTTATAATCACTCTTTGTAACTTGGCACTTAGCCAGAGAGGTTACTAGCAATGGTTAACCTAGCAATTGAAATGCTTGAAAGTTGTTTTGGTGACTTTCTTACTGTATTGGCAGCAATTAAATGTTTCACCTTCTTATGACAAATGTACTCTCTGTAGGTTGCTTTGGATAAAAGCCTCTGCTAAATGCCCTAAATGTAACTGTAAAACACATTTTGACTACTGAGGATGTAAAGGTGAGTAGAAAATGAGGTAGTCTAAACCAGTGGTTCTTAACCTTATTGGAGGTACTGAATCCTGCAATCTTAATCAGTGCATTCACTGAACCCCTTGTGATTGGAAAAATGAAGTATGATTTCTTCAAATGTACATGTAGGTAGCCTATGTAGGCCTATTGTATTACTGCACAAAAATGAACCATGCATCAGTTGCATACAAAAATAACTGTGCAAGAACAAAACGAACAAAACGTGAATTTCACACAAAAATATAACTTGACAACATTTAAGATTAATTGGAACCATTTATTGATACGTAAATTCTGCCCTCCGTTCCTTTTGCTAGCTGGATAGCGAGGTCACTCTGACCTAGCCAACAGTATGAATGATTGAAAGAACTAACGAAACGATATTAAACTCGAACAAGGAAATGTTGAAAATATGTTAAACTGAAACAAGGAAATACTATCAGTGTATTTTATTTACAGTAAGAAATGAACGATGGAAAGGGTCAAGCAATTTCGCCAAGGAAATACCAAGACAGGGGTGGCATCTTTCAACTTCACTTGCAAAATCCGCGATTGGACTGAGCGCCCAAGCTTAAGTGACGGTTTTATATCTCAAAACAGCTGCCAATCAAAAGACGGCATCGTGATGGTGCATACAGATACATTGTAATGCTGAGCACTGCAAAGCGACGGCAAATCAAACGTAACGATACATTGACCGTCGAGCTCACTGACAGCATGTTTGGAGACAAACGCGCACACCCACAACAACTCGCTGTATACTTTAACTTTATTGTGCTATAATAAGATAAGGTACGCTATGTTGGCGCTGTGCCAGGGCAGTGTAATATTTTATTGTGAAAACCGGGACACTTTAGCGTCCCGATTCTGTGCTTTTTTTGGGACTCGGGACACAAGACTCAAAATCGGGACTGTCCCGGTCAAACTGGGATGTCTGGTAACCCTTATCAAATAAGACCAAATATAACCAAATATAAGATCAAGTATTACCACGTATAAAAACAACGACAAAAACGTGTTTGGGCTCACGATCCCTTCAGATTTAAGAATAATCCTGGATTAAAAAAAAAAAGAAAAAAAAAAAAGGAAGTGTTCTTCATTTAAGTTCTGGTATATATATTTAGTTTTAGCATCTTTAGTCAAGCATACCCCCATGAACGATGACATCCACAAGAAGAAACAGAGCTGTTTGAATCAGGATTTTGTTGTGTGTTGTATTGCTCCACATTATTTCCGCTGGCTCTGACTGCTTTTCATCCGTAGACTGAACACATCACGCTCTAAAATATGTCGTAGTACCAGTCTCACAAGTCACATGTATTTGCAGTAGGAACTGATTTGAAAACTAAAACCTGAAATACGTCAGTATACTACAGTGGAAAAAGGCCACTGAGGTCAACCCTTCAACTGTGGGAGGTGGACTTCATAGTCAAAGTTGAACACAGTGAAACTGTAGCGACAGTGCAACATTGCTGATAAGACCTTTGCTGCTGGTCGTTTTGTTACTGTAACCTTCAGATTTTGGCCAATCTGTTGAAGGGAAGTTCAAATAAGCAAGCAAGCGGAGTGGAAAACCCAGACTAGATTTTTGTTTTCGTACAGAATGTGTGCTCATAAACTACATATGTTTTACTTGTCAATGAATTTTATCAATGTGTTTGATTTATAAAACAGTTATTTGATTTGGTTTAGAATGTGTTTTGAGTTTTTTTTAAAAATAATATACATTATTAACAAACCTTTGAAGAACTTTATTTTCAACAAAAAATTTTGCAAAACAAAATTTTGCGACACGTTATAAACAAATCATTATTAAAACAGTTTCACTATGCATGTATTGCACACATGATCACAAGGGTAAATATATATCTATTTTTATATGTGATTGCATATGGCTTCAAATTGCTACCATAAGTCCTAACACTCATTATTGGTAGCTCTTAATGCTAACAGACCTTAGCATTTTCCTTTGTTTAAAGGTATTATTCTTCCTTTGGCAACCTTAATGTTAGCTCAAACACAGATACTTTGAACATCTGCTTTCTTTTTCTATTTTTATTCATTCTTGATGCAATTAATCATAATGCCAGAAAATTAAACGGCGACGTTGTGTGCGGAGTATTCGGCAGGAATGTCAGTCAACAACAACTCTTTGAGTACTTGCCTTGGTGTAACGTACTAACGTAAGGACAATGTACACACAATGTACAAGCAATGACACACAAAATGACATGTCTATAGATTAGCAATAGTGACACTGGATGTCACCAGTGTCGCTATTGCTAATCTATAATCAATTAACAAAAAAAAACATTTTCTGCTGGTAGTGTAAAAATAACGAAGGCAGATGTGTTTCGAATCTAAAGGCTAGTTATTTTGGGGTCTGTTTACCTCATTTTGGTGAACTAGTCAAGGCGGTTTGTTGATTCTCTCTTGATTTTGGCAATAGTCAATGTTTCAAGTAGTCAACGTTTTCAGTGAGCACATCAGAAACTATTTAGAGAACAACCATTACGATGTAATGGATGAATTGCAAGTGGGTGCAACCAAACGACGTGCTAGATTACGAAGCACTTCTCTTCTTAGGACTTTCTACCCACAGCGTTCACAGCTTTCACAGCTGTGTTTCCACAGCCGTCAATGTAAAATATATTAACATTCTTCCAACATCACAGAGGAGCAAAACATTTTTTTTTCCTTTAGGTGGTCATTTAAGTGGTAAACATTGTCTCTCTTCATGGAGTGTGGGCTGTTTCTGTTCTGCCATCCGGTTCTGTCAATGGACTGCTCTCCACAGGAATACTTTCTTCCTGTATAGAGACTGAAGATACTGGAGGGACTGGAGAGAGAGAGAGAGAGAGAGAGAGAGAGAGAGAGAGAGAGAGAGAGAGAGAGAGAGAGAGAGAGAGAGAGAGAGAGAGAGAGAGAGAGAGAGAGAGAACAATAATAATGGATATCATATTTAGGTATTTTTCTTTATTGATGGGTATGGTATCTAATTTGGTAATCAAGTGCATTGAGCACCGGGAGAGCTTCAACCATGTCCCGGGGGAGGCAGGGGACATAGAGTCCGAGTGGACCTTGTTCCGTGCCTCCATTGTTGAAGCGGCCGACCGGAGCTGTGGCCGTAAGGTCGTCGGTGCCTGTCGCGGCGGCAACCCCCGAACCTGCTGGTGGACTCCAGCGGTAAGGGATGCCGTCAAGCTGAAGAAGGAGTCCTACCGGGCCTTTTTGGCCCGTGGGACTCCTGAGGCAGCTGATGGGTACCGGCGGGCCAAGCGGGGCGCGGCTTCGGCGGTTGCGAAGGCAAAAACTCGGGTGTGGTATGAGTTCGGTGAGGCCATGGAGAATGACTTCCGAACGGCTTCGAGGAGGTTCTGGACCACCATCCGGCGTCTCAGGAGGGGGAAGCAGTGCTCTGTCAACACCGTGTATGGGAGAGACGGGGCGCTGCTGACCTCGACTCAGGACGTCGTGAATCGGTGGGGGGAATACTTGGAAGACCTCCTCAATCCCACCAACACGCCTTCCACTGAGGAAGCAGGGTCTGGGGACTCGGGGGGGGACTCTCCTATCTCCGGGGCTAAGATCGCCGAGGTGGTTAAAAAGCTCCTCGGTGGCAAGGCCCCGGGGGTGGACGAGATCCGCCCCGAGTTCCTAAAGGCCCTGGATGCTGTGGGGCTGTCTTGGTTGACACGACTCTGCAGCGTCACATGGACATCGGGGGCAGTGCCTCTGGATTGGCAGACCGGGGTGGTGGTTCCCCTCTTCAAAAAGGGGGACCGGAGGGTGTGTTCCAACTACAGGGGGATCACAATCCTCAGCCTCCCCGGTAAGGTCTATTCGGGGGTCCTGGAGAGGAGGGTCCGTAGGATAGTCGAACCTCGGATCCGGGAGGAGTAATGTTGTTTTTGTGCCGGCCGTGGAACTGTGGACCAGCTCTATACCCTTAGCGCGGTCCTCGAGGGTGCATGGGAGTTCGCCCAACCAGTCTACATGTGCTTTGTGGACTTGGAGAAGGCGTTCGACCGTGTCCCTCGGGGGGCCCTGTGGGGGGTGCTCCGGGAGTATGGGGTACCGGGCCCGCTGTTACGGGACATCGGGTCCCTGTACTCCCGGTGCCAGAGCTTGGTCCGCATTGCCGGCAGTAAGTCGAGCCTGTTTCCGGTGAGAGTTGGCCTCCGCCAGGGCTGCCCATTGTCACCGATTCTGTTCACAACTTTTATGGACAGAATTTCTAGGCGCAGCCAGGGCGTTGAGGGGTTACGGTTCGGTGGCCTCAGGATTGCGTCACTGCTTTTTGCAGATGATCTTGTCCTGTTGGCTTCATCGGGCCGTGACCTTCAGCTCTCACTGGAGCGGTTCGCAGCCGAATGTGAAGCGGCTGGGATGAGGAGCAGCACCTCCAAATCCGAGGCCATGGTTCTTGGCCGGAAAAGGGTGGAGTGCACTCTCTGGGTCGGGGAGGAGATCCTGCCTCAAGTGGAGGAGTTCAAGTATCTCGGGGTCTTGTTCACGAGTGAGGGGAGGATGGAGCGGGAGATTGACCGACGGATCGGTGCGGCGTAGGCAGTGATGCGGGCTCTGCACCGGTCCGTCATGGTGAAGAAGGAGCTGAGCCGAAAGGCGAAGCTCTCGATTTACCGGTCAATCTACGTTCCTACCCTCACCTATGGTCACGAGCTGTGGGTAGTGACCGAAAGAACGAGATTGCGAATACAAGCGGCCGAAATGAGTTTCCTCCGCAGGGTGTCCGGGCTCTCCCTTAGAGATAGGGTGAGAAGCTCGGTCATCCGGGAGGGGCTCAGAGTAGAAAAGGAGCCAGTTGCGGTGGCTCGGGCATCTAGTGAGGATGCCTCCTGGACGCCTCCCTGGGGAGGTGTTTCGGGCACGTCCCTGCGGGAGGAGGCCCCGGGGAAGACCCAGGACACGCTGGAGGGACTATGTCTCTCGGCTGGCCTGGGAACGCCTCGGGATCCCCCCGGAAGAGCTGGATGAAGTGGCTGGGGAGAGGGAAGTCTGGGCTTCCCTCCTCAGGCTGCTGCCCCCGCGACCCGACCCCGGATAAGCGGCAGAAATGGATGGATGGATGGAAAGTGCATTGAGCAAAGTGTCTTTTCCTCTTCCAGCACTGCCATTTACTGTTCTGACATTTTGACATAGTTATGAACTCAGAACTGCACTTTAATAGCTGGCTAAGGCTGGGCCACCATCACATTTAAAGGAAAGAATCAAAGGCTTCATCAGTAACCAGTCATTGTCTTTGAATGGTGCCGTAAAATGTCCTTGCCTTGCCCTGATGGACCTATTGTGCACGTTTTTCTACTCGTTTGTATGCAGCTAACTTGTGTCCCTGCCACAGTAGCCACAACTTTTCTGTCTCCATCTAGTGTGTTTTTAATATTCCATATCAACCCTTGTGCCCTCACCTTCCACCAAAGGCATTCCTGTGGGTTGCGTCGGCTGTTCCCTGGGCGTTGAACAGCTACCTGAAAGAGAGCCAACAGTATGTTGTTTTGCATTGGTTCTTAACAATTGACACAGTAGATCCTGCATTAGTGGTGCCACATGCACACACACACTTTAATTAAGAACACTTTTATTTTGTAAGTGGTATTTTACCTTTCCATTTCAGATATGTTATGGCGACGAGGGCAATAAACAATGGAATCACCAATATCCACAAATAAGATGGCTCCCACAAAGAACTTTTCACAGCTGTGCACAGGTGAAACACAGAAATGTGCTTGAAATGTGCGTGATTGCCTGTGTGTGTGTTTGTGTCCTTGTGGGTTTCCCTATGTGTGTGTGCTTGTGTCTTCCCCTATGTGTGCGTCAGTGTGTGTATTAGTAATATTATAATATTAACTAATGAAAAAATGCACAATTTACATCCAAATACCTTCACAATAAACATGACCTATAACAGCTTTCAAACACAATATCTTAAGTGTGATTTATCAGTTACTGGCCTAGGGTAAATGGCAAAGAATTAAAAACAATGTTTTTCACACCACTGATAGTCTTTACATCACACAGATTGCTTTAATATTTTCACCAAGAGCCTACCTTCAATAGGGTCCTCCAGGATCTTCAGTTCAATGTGGCTTACGTGTGTTTCATCTGCATGACTGAGAACACAACTGTAGGTTCCTGCACTCTTGGCTGATGAGGTCACATACAACAGGAGGCTGCCTGACTTATTCAGTTTTCTTACATACTGCTGCCACTCTGTCTCCACCTGGGGCTTCTCTTGTCCTGCTTGTCTTCTGAGGATGGTCTGGTTGTGGTTGAAGGTCCAGGTGATGTCATAGAGGTCAGAGGAATTACAAGGGAGTAACACCTCACTCTCTGGAGCACTTTGCATTGGAGCTGAATTACATAGAAACACGGGTGGACGGACGGACAAACAGACAGACAAGATTTTGTGAAATCTGCTGAAAAACTTTAGCATTGATGCCATTTTTCAAAAATCGGACTCATGGTGAACACAAAACGCAGACCTATGACCTCAATGGTCCATGGGCATTGTTCAGATGTTGCAGACCTCAGGATTTCACAGCACACATATGAAGCAGTACTCTTTTGTGTGAGCAATTAAAAAACACGACAGCCCCCTGTCATGTTGCAGACACTGCTGGTTGGATCACACCAGTTCTAATCTACACTTTACTTCTGACCGTTACCATTCTGTTGTTAAAACACTTACGCTGTTGACAAATTGTGACTTTCTTTGTGCTGTCTTCATTTTGGACTGAGCAGCTGTAGGTTGATTCTGTGTCATTGTAAGCGGTCCTTAAGGAGCTGCTGATGTCATAGAGTCCCTGGTCATCTTTATGGACGTTAGTTGTGTTCTGGAGGACAGTAGCGGGGCGAGGACTGATGGACCAGGTGAGCTGTGGTCTTGGGTAGATTCCTCCAGACTTACAGGTGACAGTGTTGTCCACTAGGACAATGTCCACTCTAGCAACAGGAGCTGATACAACATGCAACACATTAAAGCAATAAACTCAGTTAATGTTTGCTCAATATTACTTTTTTCATTTTTGTATGTAGGATGACATCCTATTAAAACAGGACTTGTTAGGGCCTTGAGCCGTCGGCATTGTCTCCCCTCCCTCTGTATGTGCTACCCCTCCTGTTTTGCAGCGAAGCATCTCCAGTGGGCGTGTCCTTCCATCCCCTCATTAGCCCCGGCAGCTGATTGGTGCGGGGCTCCGCCAACCAGAGCATGACATCACAGGGAGGGCGTTTAAAAGCCCAGTGTGCCCTGCAAACAGGGGCAGACACCTTTAGGAGACCGATTTGTGTAGTCATGAAAAGAGCGGTGGCAGTAGCTCAGTGGATAGAGCAGGTGGACAGAGCTGGTCGTCCACTAACCGTAGGGTCGGCGGTTTGATCCCCTTTATACTACATGTCGAACCCCACAAATCTATTGATCGCTTTGGAAAAAAGCGTCTGCTAAGCGTCTCCTTCACCCTTTATGAGAACTGTTGTTTGTATAGTGAGGGTTTGTGTGCGTGTTCCCACATTTGGGCCCAAGGTAAAAATTACATTTTCCCTACTGATTTTGGTTACCTACATTCACGTTTAGGGTTTTGTCACACTGTTTAGAAAAAACAGGTTTAGGGGTGCTGATCGTTTGTTCATCATGCTATGTTAGTAAGGTTTTTGTTATAAATATTCTATAATATAGTGGTCATTCACCATTCATTCATTCATTCTAAGTCAGTAGACCATTAGCTCCATTTGATTTTAAGGAGTTCTCTTTTTGTTATATTTGTTTATTTGATTTGACAGCACCTGGTGGCCCTTTTCTGATGGTTTTGTTATTTAATTTCCACTTGCCGTTAAATAATAAATATCCTGTTAATTGCATGCAATCCATCCATGGGGTTGTGTGTGTTACTTCCCTTCTCCCTCAACAGGCTGGGTTGGTAACATATGTGGGGGCTCATCTGGGATGGAAGGAAACGCCCGCTGGAGATGCTTTGCTGCAAAACAGGAGGGGTAGCGCATGCAGAGGGACGGAAGACAATGGCGACGGTTAAAGGTCCCAACAGTACTTCATCTCACCTCTCACTGTCAGGTTGATGAAGGTCTCCTGCTTGTCCTCTGAAGTGCCGGTGTAACACTTGTACCTGCCCTGGTCCTGGAGGTTCACCCAGGTCAGATTAAGTGATGCGTTGCCCTTTGAGATCTGGTCAAGGAACAGGGATGTCCTCCCCTTGTAGAGAGGGTCCTGGTTTTCCAGTTGGTCCTGGTCCTCGTAGTAGGAGTGTACAATAACATCGGTGCCATTGTGCCAGTGTATGACCGTGTCATTGTTTGGTTGGAATTTGCATGGCAGCACACAGCTCCCCCCAAACACACAGTTCACCTGGGGGTCTGGAGATCAGAGGGTACAAACGGGGTACACAGTTTTGATATTGGAAGCAGTGAATACTTTTTATTTAGTTTTGAATGGAGCTAAACGTTTCTTGTGATGGTGTATAACCAATTGCTGGAAAGTTGCAAGATGAAAATTATTTCCAGTTCAGAATCAGAATTATTTGATGAAAAACATTAGCAAAACTAAAATAGCATGGCTGAATAAACTTCCACAAAAATTAGGATTCGGAAAACAACAAATGAGGATTCAAAAACCCAACAAAAATCACCACTACAAACATTATGAAATGAATAGACCTGGGCCACACCATTATTAAACACTTGGGAGGATCCATACTGAGAGATGAATATCCGTGTAATTTTCCATTTCTATTAAATACATGATGACGCCTACATTCATTCTCAAATCAAAGATAATCATAACGCGCTGTGTCCCTTCAGAGCCGCTGCCCAGCATACTGCCATAATGATGGCTATTTGTAAGTTAACTACCGGTATACAACGTAATATACAGTATATGGAACAGTTTTTTGTGTGGTTGTTGCTGCAACGAACTTCCACTGACAAACCAACCACTGACATGCCGACATTGCTATGGTGATCTCACAACAACACACCCCGTAGACAAGTAAACAAAGGACCAAACACTTAGAACAAATAGGCCTACATGAATGTCAAGATAGATTGCAATCCGGCGCACCTTCAGGTGGAATTTCGAAATATTTTCTGGAGGCTGTGTGCAATTAGTTTGTTTCGTGTTATTAAAGGGGTAGTGAAGACATAATAATGATTATTCATTATCATTATTTAAATAAATTAGTTATCTTAGTAATGGTGCCAAAATGACATTGGTTAGGCTACTCTGTCGACGATCATATATGACATATTGCCACGTAAAAAACCCGGGTTTGCGTTCACTATCCCTTTAGATTTTAAAATAATTAGTTGTTGATATTTAGTTTACCTCCCTGCACGAGGACTTCCATCACAAGAAACACGGCTGTTTGAATCAGAACATTGTGGAGGGCTGTCATTCTACTGCTCCTTTGGGACTCTTGTGCCTCTCGGTCTGCTGCAGGTTCAGTGATACTTTAGACTTTACTGGACTGGCTCCACTGACTCCCAAGTCCCTGCCCGCGATTTGCGCCTCCTCTCCTCTGCAGATTTAAGGTGTGTTTTTAATTGATGACGTGCTTGCCTTGAGCCAATGACACAGCAACACACCTATCGTGTATTATTATAAGGCCTACCGTAAAATGTTATGGGTTCGAGTGATAAATCAGTTTGAAGATGGATATTCTTTCTTAACTGCTCCCTAATTTCAATCGCTCATTGAGAGACCAGCTAGAAGTAGCCTGAAGTCGTCAGAACAATTATTAGTAATTATAATTAGTAATAATTAGTAATTATTATTAATTATTAGCCAATATTAGTGTGGAATCTCTCAGTTCAGCTGTCAGACCTACAACAAATCGCAGCACGTGAGCGTGTGTTGCGTCAGCGCCAGCCTTCTTGGTTGTTTCATGAAAATGCCTCAATGGCGCCCCCTTAGGGCGCTCCTCTGTACAGTCAGCCACAACAAACACGCCCCATATCAGATAGAGGATTGTGATGAGATAGACGGGTCTGCTGGAAATCTGTCTCAACAGGAGGGGGCCAAAGCAAATAAAACACGAGCTGGAAGATTAGCCTGTTTACTATGCTAAGCTACAGCACGAATGTTCGTCATTACTGTGTGCAGAATAGGCATCACGTCCCCTTCTTCCTGTGTACTAGGCCTATTTGAATATTCCATTGACATTAAATATCTGCCTCCATTGAGGATGGGCTCCATATTTTGTCGAGTAAATCAACGTACAATAGTATTTGTCATCTGAATACTGTATGTGTTTATATTCTTCAGGCCAAAGAACAAGATAGGGTTTCCAGAGAGAGTCCATATGGTTTGTCCCCGGGGGAAATGTTGAATATTAATCTTGAAGGTTGTGTGTGATCCCGAGGGACATCCAACTGACACATCAAAAACATACCATGATAATTCATTTCACAACATCACACAAAGAAGTGTGTGACCCTGCTTCTGAACATGTTATTGTCACATGGGTGTGCTTTCACATAAGACAATGACAACACTGTTCTGATTTGAGTCTCATTCGCACAGGGTTACCAAGCAAGAAGGTGTGTTTTAAATTTAAATTGATGATGTGCTTGCTTTGTTTCGTAACATAACCTACCATAAAATTATATTAAATCGATTGATGTATTGAAGACTGATATTCTTTCTTTATTTCTTCCTAATTACAATAGCTCATTGAGAGACTATTTATTTCAGATTAGTCTTTTTTACATATTGGACAATGTTATAACGAGATGCATTGTCTCAGCAAAAGTCAATTTTGAAATGAAAATAATAAAATATCCATGTCAAATCCAGTGTCGCCATCAATCATCTATATTCACTGCCTCATGAGTCATTCAGAGAAACTCTTGTGAAATATTACAAATGCTATTCAGAATCCAGAGGATGGAGATAGCAGTGTGCAGTGCTTCTTTTCATATTACTCTGTGATCTGTGATGTTTTTTCAACAATAAATGTGCCACTGATCCTGTCAGATGACAATGATCACACCTCCGGTTCGGATGCCTCTCTGAAATAAATGATCTACTATTCAACCTTGTGTGCCCCATTTTCTTTCCAACCTACTTTTTTAAACAAATGCCTTTTCCATTTACATTTGCTTTCTTCATTCACACTTATCTTCATTAAACCTCTGGCTCCTGCTTTCCTGAAGTCTAAATTTGCATCAATCTGGTGTCCTTTGGTTGCACCTGTTGCACATTTATCACCTTTTTCATGTCCAATCACTGAATGTGCTTGAACCCATATAAACCCAACTACACCACTCAACTACAACCTACATCCTCTGGATTCTGAACAGCATTTGTAATATTTAATAAAACAGCTTTATGACATCAATGACTTATGAAGCAGTGAACATAGATTAGTGACAGTGACACTGGATTTGACATGGAAATGGAGTAATTTTTAATATCAAAATAGACCTCTGCTGAGGCAATGGATCTCCTTATCCCATTGTCCCCTAGCATCTTGACCAGCTGCCTGTGTGGTGTGGAGACTGCAGTACTGCTGACTGGCAGAAGGTGAGGAGAGTGGTGAGGACAGCAGAGAAAATCAAGATTCAACATTCAAGTCCTTTATTGTCAAATGTGCAGCATCACTTATATACTGTACAATGAAATGTATTGGACAAGGCCCGTTCCAACATGGAAGGAAAATCAACGAAAACAGTTAAATTAAATTAAATACAACAAACTACCATAAGGACAGAATAACAGTAAGAGCAGCAATGGAGAATGTAAGATGAGGACTGAAAATAAGCAGCAATGGAGAATGATTTGTAGCAGCATTGTAGAAATATTAAGTGCATCCTGAAAGCCTGTAAGTATTTACTGTATCATACATAAACTGGAGGGTTGTTCATGAGCTTTAATGGAAGCAGTTGTAAAATATGACACGATACAGATGTGGAGGAGACATATGGTCATAGGGACTTCTCTCTCCTGTATTCAGGACATTGCACCTAAACCAGTGGTGTCAAACTCATTTAGGTTCAGGGGCCACATATAGCCTAATTAGATGTCAAGTGGGCCAGACCAGTACAATCACTACAGAATTACCTTAACAATAAGTCCATGAAGTACAAGTACATTAGGATAATCTTTATATTTAATGAAATATCCTTTTACAAAACATGTCATGAACAACCTCAGATTTCAGGTTTCTACAAGATGTTGTATTGTCACCATGATGAGTCTCATAGTGGCGCCAAATATTGTATTCCTTGAGCTCCGACACTTGTTAATTACACACCAAGCACACGCATGCATGGAAGCATGGTTTCCCACTCAACTCTGTGAATAAATAGGAAGCGGCTCATTTCTCTGCCTTTATGACTTGTTCAAAGTTCACCTGAACCCTGTGTGAGGGCTGGCATCTGAATTTCAAGCACCGCCCTGTTAGGTAGGGTCAGAGGTAGTTCCCTGCCTTCATAAGGACAGGTGAGGGCAATTAGTGCCTCTTTGTCTGAGGCCTGGTTGTGTGGCAGGAATGCTGTGTCCTGCAGGTAAGGGAGAGTGAAGGAGAAAGATGTTATATTATTAGAAATCTAATGAGATCTTTTGTATATTTAGTTGTGGTGTGACTGTCTTGAGTGATCCACACTGAGCATGCTCTGTAGACCTGTGCTGAAGAGGTATGTCTCAGTGAACTTTGGGGTTTCATTAAACTTAAGACATATCACTAATATGATATTATATTTCTTCAGGCAAAGACTCAGCTCTTCCCCCTCCCCTTTTAAGGCAAAGTAGAGCCTCTCAACTGTTGCATTGCTTTTTAGCAGAGCCCCACATGAAGAAGGTAACTGAAACCAGTATGGTAATGTAGGAGGGTCAAGCCCTCTGAGGTATGTTGTCAGCTGATGAGACTGATGACTTTTGTTGTGTTTTTCTTTTCCCTTTTCACTTTTAAGCAGAGCTCCACATGAACAAGGCCAGACTGCTGCTTTGCCTGAGCCAGTTTGCCAAGGCTGTTGGCGAATGTGTTTACAGACTGATCAACTTAAATAATTTGTAGATGGTTGAATATTGTCTCTTTATATTGATCGTAGTGATGCTGAATATTTGTGAACCAAAACCTGAACCAACTGAATGTCATTTTATTTTCTGTCTTTTGTTTTGATTAGGCAGTGTGACGACCTGCGGGGAGTAGTCGTGGGATATGTACCCCTCCTTGCATGCAGTGTGGTATGTTTGAAGGGTAGTGGTCACTGCACTGGTTGGTGGGTTTGATTCTCCTTGCAGTGTAAGTTGTAGTGTTTGCAGTGATCAGTGTGCACACGAGGTGATTTCTATTGGGGTCTGCGATAGAAGCTCCCCGCGGTAGGTGCCCTGTCCTGCCTATTTCTCACAACCATTTCATATTTTATTGTATTTCATGTTATTATGTAGCTACTTGTTATTTATATGTGATAGGTAGAGGTATTGTGGTAGAGCTCTCCCTCTCTCCTCTGCCTGTTTGGCCACGCCTCCGCAATCAGGTATTGACAGCAGCTGAGCTGGCTCCCTTTATAAAAGCAGCTGCAGGCAGTTAGCAGTAGGCTTGGGGGGTCAGGTAAAATTCATGTGGGTCCCAGCGCATGTAGGGGTGAGGGGAAATGAGAGGGCAGATGAGTTGGCCAAGAGGGCTTTAAAGAAAGATAGTGTAGAAATGCAACTTAGTAGTAGTAAAGCAGAGCTAAAGTGTGTAATCTGGGAAAAGGCTAATCAATTGTGGCAAGAGAGGTGGGATAGAGAAGAGAAAGGGAGACATCTTTATCAAGTTCAGAGGAGTGTCAGAGGGGTGAGAATGGGTAGTGGGTGTAGGAGAGAGGACATTGTGTTGTCAAGGTTAAGGATTGGACATTGTGCGTTGAATAAAACATTGAAACTATTGGGGAAACATCAGACGGGTTTATGTGAAGGGTGTCAGGAGGAGGAGTCAGTGGAGCACGTGGTTCTGAGGTGTAGGAGGTATGAGAAGCAGAGGGAGGTAATGAGGAGTAGGATTAGGGAGTTGGGGGTGCAGGAAATCACTTTAAAAAGATTACTGGGTGAGAGAGCACAGGTTAGGGTTTTGTTAGGTTTTTTAAAAGAAACAGGGGTGTTTTTTAGAATTTGAGGATAGGCAGGAATAGAAGATTAGGGCAGTGGGGGTGACCGGGGTAGGGAGTGCAGGATACGGGTAGGGTTTATTTATTTATTTATTTATTTTTATTTAATTTATTTATTTATTATTATTATTATTTTTTTTTTTTTTCTTTCCCCTTGTTTGTTATTGGGTAGACTTAGTGTACCGGTAGATTGTAAGTCTTGTCTGGCCCACACTCCAGGACAGGTGGCGGTAATGCGCCAATAGCTGGTAGCCAACCGCCGTTAAACAAAAAGAAGAAGAAGAAGAAGAAGAAGCAGCAGTAGGCTTGTTGGTGTGCAGCTTCCAGGTATGTCTGTTAGAGATTAGAGTGGTTTTAATCTTTGTTCTTTTGTTGTTGTTGGTAGTGATGGGCAGATTAAGCTTCTTTGAAGCTTTCTAGCCAAGTGGTTCGCAAATAGGTTAATTTCTCGACGCTTCATGTGCACACAACCCCCCCCCTGCTGGTCAGAAATTGCTACAGGAGTAATTCATGCTATGACTGAGAATTACATTCACCTTCATATATATTGCATTTATGGTTCATGTATTGAACCAAATAAATGAAATGTATATTTGCATGTGTACTCGTGTGTAACATGAAAATAAGTGGAATTCTGTAAATAGTTTCAATGTAATTTTCGTCAATATCCGATAAGACATTAACAAACATGACACTGCCAGGACAATTGTTGTTTTAAAGCGCTACTGTGTTTTAACAAGGAAGACTGTGTTGCTTATGGATGAAGATATAAAGATCGTTGTGCTTGTGCAACTGATGGATTTATTTCATCGATTTTTATTTAAGAACAATATTTGTCCTTCTGTGCTTGGATTGAGACGATTCCTCTTTTTGGAAATTACTTGTCCTGCTTTGGAGAACACTCTCTCGCATGGAACAGATGAGGCTGGGGTGCACAAGTACACAATTGCTAGCTTGTACAGGTTAGGGTAAATCCACTTCTGCCTCTCCCAATAGATAAGTGGGTCATCGATCCTCCCAATATTTGGCTTAGACAGATGGTGCTGAACCTCCACTGTGACATCAGCTGTCACATTGTGCTTCATTCTGGATGCCATCACTGTGGCGTCTAGATGACTCCACAGCTTGTTTCCTGAGAAGCATAAACGGATAATGTAAGCGAGGGTCATAACACATCTAAATTAACTTGACTAACGGAGAAAAAAAAATTACCAGGTCTTTCAACTACATTAGCAGTTGTCGTTGAAGCCTCTGCAGATGATTGTTGATGGCTGGTTTCCCTTATGCCATTGGCAGACTCATATGTGAGTCGTCTTGCTGCTTCATCAGTCTTTGAGTGACTACAGAAGCCTATTGTTTTGAATCTGGGATCATGTAATGTAGGAAGTGATGTAATGCTGGAGCTCAGTAGAGTATGTAGCTTTTCCCTGAGCAGCTTGATGAGGTGCTCTCCCAGCTCTCTAGCCAGTGGATTACTGCTCCTCATTGTCTCCTCTTGGAGCATCTTCTCGATCATTTTGAGCAGTGGAATGACCTTTGAGCCAGACACTATTTTCTCTTCAGAAAGCTCCACATGGCTTTGTGGAACACACCTTCCTTGTTGGGATCACATAGGTTGGATCCAATTTTCCCACAAACTCCCTAAATCCCTGATCCTCCACAATGCTAAAAGGCTGTGTGTCTCCTACAATCATAGATACCAAGGCCTCATCCAGCTCCTTCTTCCTGGTCACTGGAAGAAAACAGCTTTGTGAATGCTGTATCAGTTCTGTTCATTTCATTACCATTGTGGTTGGTAAACAAATATGGTAACAATGGAAGAGGATGTTACTATAGTAGGATTTGAATTGGTTATCTGTATGGAAGGCATGAAAATGCCTCAGCATAGATGAGGTGTTGTTGTATCCCAACTCCTTGGCAAACAACAAACACTTGGACCTTGGAATGAAATAAAATATATATAAAATCAAAGATCCCCAAATAACAAAAACAATAGGGACCTCGTCCTGTTTCACAGGCTCGGTTCCTAAATATGGTGAAGAATGATAGGCTAGTATATTGAATTACACACAAAAAAATGTACGACTAATGACGTAAAGACTAATAGAAATACAATTATACCTTGTTTTGGATAAAATAGGCTACCATAATAATCAAGAGTGAATGAGTGAACACATAGGCCTACCTTATTAGCAGAAATAAGATCAAAGTGTTCCCATACTGGGGAATGTTTTTGTTTTCTTGCAGGCTCCATGAAAACTGAAACTCACACTGATACTCACTGACACTCACTGAAACTTACTATAACTTGCACTGAAACTCACTATAACTCACACTGATACTCACTGACACTCACACTCAAAGTCACTCTGAAACTCACTCACACTCAAAGTCACTCTGACACTCACTGACACTCATTCTGAAACTCACTGACACTCATTCTGAAACTCACTGACACTCACTCTGAAACTCATATCGAAACACCAAATGTGCCAATGAGGCAGGGGGCGCAGTGATGCTTTATGCATTTGTGAATCCCGCCCAAATTTCGAACATCCGACGAAGTTTCATTTGTCATCAATGACGTCACCGCCCCCAAATAGTACATAACTCGATACACGCTCCACTAAACACGAACTCGACCCAGGCTTTAAAGTATTGGCACCCTACGTCCCAACACTGGTTGTTGGATGGGTGCGTAGATAGTTCGGTGCAGTTGTCTCAGACTTGGTGTATAACATGTGCTTCTCCTAACAGGAAGGGGGGTGGGGGGGGGGGGTGGGGGGATGACTCTAGCCACTGCTGTTTTTGCCCCTTTTGAAAAATACATTTTTTGTGGTTCTTATGGTTATTTTTTCTTTATTGAGCAGTGTGATTCATTTGTTAGTTGGTTTTGTTCTTCACTTAGTTAAGATTAGTTTGATTTAGTTGTTTCTTTGTACCTCTTGTTTTCGTTTTTTTTTTTGAGGAACCAACGTGAGTTAACCCTATGCCTGGGGTTCTTTAATCCCAGTACAAGGGAACTGGTTATAGGTTGCAGGTGGTGGCTCACTAGGTGGAGGGTTTTCCTTATTTTGCTTTTTATTTTGCATGTTTATTATTTGCCATGCTCTAACCTGTGTGTGGGTGTTGTTTTGCAGTGTGTGTGAGACGCCCCTCCCACTTCCTCCTTTCAGATACCTGGTGGTGGCCTCTTTCCCTTCACTCCCCCACCCCTGTAGGCCTCCCTGACAGTCACCTTGTACTGGCACAATACTCCAGGATGGCGGTAACCTTATTAAAGTGACGGTTTGGAGTAAAATTCACCCTGAGGTAATTTCCACCAATAATCCAGCCAAATACCCCCTCAGATGCATTTTTAGCGACGCTCAATATTGGTCAAGTTTAGGGGTATAAGCCGAATGGATTGTTACCCAACTTCTGTAGTAGTACATATAGGGTCTGTAATCACAAAACGAGGCATTTGAAAGTTTGTGAGTACACCAGGAGTTTATTTAAAAGAGCATATTTATATACATATTCAATTCAATCCTTTCATACATATTTCCACAGTTGCATTGGGCATTTCATCAGAGGGCATCCACACTTTCTGCACGAAATGCAGTTTACTTCTTACGCCCTTTCACAATATTTCTAAGCAAACTGTCAATGGTACATTTTTAACAGCCTCTTTGTTCTCTCATATGAACACATGTTGAAAGCTTGATCTGTCACATACCTAAGCAATGGTAGAGGTCATATACTGTAAACTACTCAGCAGTGTCAATAATGTAGGAGCGAGAGTCACGGGCCAGAGTCAAGCACACTGAAAATTTATTTAGAAATTTTCTAGTTGTCATTATTATCCTCCCACATTTGCTACTTTGGCATGTTCACCTGGCTCACTTTTTACCAAAATGTACAAAGTTTCCTGAAAGCTATTGTACATTATCAAATTATGATACAAATAAAATAAACAATAATAAAATTAGTAATAACCTTTGCTTTCACACCTGATACATACAAATGCAGCTCAAGTTGCTTTTACATCAGAGCAACAGACAATTTGATAAAACAGCAGATATAAAGGCATAACAACAAAAAAGAAAAAAAAATACTAGGCCTACACTGTAAAAAAAAAATCGTAATTTTAAAGTAAATTACCCTAAATTTTTACAGTAGTTTTCCCGTTTTTTTAAAATAGTATAAAAAAAACAGTAAAATTACAGACATTATCTGTAAATTAACAACACGCCTGTTATTTTATATGTTATGCCAGTAATGACAAAATAGTTATTTCCCATTTTTTTACAGGAAAATTACTATAATAATTATACTGTATCTTTCCTGTTTTCTTAAATTACGTGCAAATTTATGTAAAATTACGATAATTGCCTGTTATTTTATGTTTTGCTCGTTATATAAAGGTTTATCTCCATACTGACAACTTAGGGTTTTTTTTCTGCAATTTTAAGGTAAATTTCATTAGTTGTATTAGAGCCCGACCGATTTATCGGCTGGCCGATATTATCTGCCGATATTAGGCATTTTCCAAACTATCGGTATCGGCATTTATAATGGCCGATAAATCAATATTTTAAAAATAAAATGAAAACGGACGAAAACACCTTTCAACCATGTCACGAGTGTTGGCGTTGTATAGTTTGTCCACCAGAGGGGGCTCCAACCCTGTTGGCACAGAGCCGTATGTGTTGGCAACCCTCGTGAGCGTGACGTCACAAAGTTGCGCACGCAATTTGGTAACAGAAGGGCTCCTCACATCCTGCAACCTGCTGATCCAGCCAGAGTCGGACACCGCGAGAGATCATCGGTGAAGTGTGTTCATGGAGAGATGGTCACTCACACGAGACATACATTGCTTGAATAACAATTAAAAGAACATCCCTATCAGTTCTCTTCACTCAAATAAGCACGATTCGTGAATACAATGTCCAGTTTTGCTGCTGTTAAATAAGCTGAGAGAAGTGATCATAAAGCAGTAGACTATGGCACCACCAAGGCAGAAATTTTATATTAAATTCAAAGAGAAGGTGTTGATTGAAGTATTCTGAAGTACTATCAAAACAAAGCTTTGGAAATATTTTCCTCGTTGATTGACATTGGAGACATAACTTTGTGGCAAGCATGGGCTGGCTCCAGCGATTTCTCTAGCGCAATGGTTTTTCAGTGAGGACACGTACAATGGTAAATGGCATTGGATGATATTAGCCTACTGTAATTATGTCCATTACTGGATTTAATAATACAATTCTATAAGAGAAGATAACTAAGAAATACAAGCCTACCCCAAATAATTGACGGTGTCCTGTGCAGCCGGAGTAAATATTAAAGCCCCCTGCCATAGTTCGAGGCTTTTACGGCTCTAGGTTTGCAGTAGGTAAAACAAAGCATTGACGTGCTAGTCAAGAGAACTTGAAAGGGAGAATAAAAGACGTCGGGATATCCAGTATATCTTTAACTTCTTTATTATACTAAAGTTAATTAAAGTTAGGGAAATCTGTTAATGTTTTGTTGCGCGTTTCTGAAAAAAAAAAAATATATATATCGACCGATATATCGGAATATCGGATTTTTAAATCAACAAATATTTGTATCGGTATCGGCCTTCAAAATCCTTTATCGGTCGGGCTCTAAGTTGTATGTGTTTTTACATTGAAGAGAGAGGGAGAGACACAGAGACAGAGCGAGGGACAGACAGACAGAGAGAGAGGGACAGAGAGACAGACAGACAGACAGACAGACAGAGGGAGACAGACAGAGAGACAGACAGACAGAGAGAGATAGAGGGACAGAACAACAGAGATAGTAATCTCACATCTTCCGTTGTAAAAATATACTCAATTTACTTTGGGTCATTTTGTATGTGAAGTTGTTCTCCGTGTATGTGAAGTTGTTCTCCGTGTCCGTGTATCTATATCTATATCAATTATTCTTATTATCTTTTTTGGAGTTATCCCGCTCTCTATCTCTCTGATCCCGCTGAAACAATTGCTATTGGCTATTGGCTGTCTCGCCATGTTGCTTTAAATATGATTGGTCAATGTGGCTGTCATCCAGGAAACTGGCCAATGAGCACTGAGCGCGCCTTCATTTGAAAGTACGTCAGTTTGAATGCTGCAGGACTTCAGCGCAACTCTGTCGGTCCCCTCGTAATTAATTTCGTGGATCATTACCTTGATTATTTTACATCTGCACGCCAAATTCTTATTTGAGTGAATCTCAGTTGTGGGATTTCAGCGGAGAACAGAACAACAAAACAAAAACGGGAATATGGACACAGAGGAAGAGTCAGGATCTGTGCGGTCTTCCAACATGAACTTCACGTTATAACTTATCCTGGCGATATCAGGTAAGAAAACATTTCCACGTTATTTTTCTAAGTTAATAACCTAACGTAATGTTTGTGTTCATGTCCATAATTTAGACTGTAACGTTTTCAGACTGTTAGGTTAGCTAACTGCTGAGTAATGAACTGATGTTACAGCTAACTAAAGCCTAGTGTAAGCTTAGTTTATACTTCTGCGTAAAGTGACGGACGACGGAGACGGAGAGCCCTCTCCGTCAACGGAGAGCCCGACGGAGAGCCTCTCCGTCGTCTCCGTCGGCCTGAAATATTTTTTAAGTATCCGTCACTCCGTCTACGTACAACGGAGACCGCAAGGGCTACGAATGGTCCTCTAAACATGTCATTTACACATGAATGACTCACAATGAATCACATTCTATCGCTATCGACTTCTATCACAACGTAAACACTGGCCGCGCCATTTATGTATATACGCTTTATACGCTATATATACGCTATATATATACGCTACATATATACGCTTTACTATATGGACGCATAAAGCTCCAAAGTGCAAGCCGACCTACTTGAACTTGTGAAACTTAAAAGAGACGGTGGCAAATTGCAAGTTTGTGTACGGTTTTTACTTTTAAAAGCGTTTCATTTATAACGTATCCCCTTTCCTATTTAATAATTGATCCCCTCTGAACTAATTTTCCCTTTTGTACTTATTTGCTTGAATGTCATGGCCAGTCTTGCGTAGCGACCCATACTGGTCAAGCCGGAAATTGCATTACGCATCCGTCACCACGACGGAGAGTCCGTAGTTACGCAGACGGATGAGCAGTCGGAGAAGTATAAACTAGGCTTTAACGTGGTACGTTAGCTAGCTTGTTAAGCTTGGCATGATTCATGTCAGCAAAACACAACGTTAATACTGAGTGTGCTCAGAGGTGTATTGTAACGAAGTAGATGTACTTCGTTACACTACTTAAGTAGTTTTTTTGAGGATTTGTACTTTACTTGAGTATTTTTTTTAATCAGGACTTTTACTTTTACTCGACTACATTTGAAAGCTAAAAACTATACTTATACTTAATTACTTTGAAATGTGCCATGTCGTTACCAATTTTAGCTCAGTTGGTAGAGCAGCCGTCTTTGGTCTGGGAGAGCAGGGTTCAAATCCAAGAGTGAGTGAGTGAGTGAGTCAGTGCGTTTACATGCAGCAAGAAATTCGAATTTCTGATCATATAAGACATCGTTCGGACTTTTAAAATGCATGTAAACAGCCACCTTAGTCCGATTTACTTCGGACCTACTTCGGACCATATCGGACATCTCAAAATCGGAGAAGAACACCTAGATAATTCGTTCATTATCGGACTTAACGTCATGTATACTCCGCGGTCGGATCGGAAATGGATAATGCATTCTGCGCATGCTCGAGAATTAACATTGTTGTCGGAAAAGGCCCTTGCCCTTCTTCTACCATCACTGCAGCCAAAAGATCCGTTGTTCTTTTTATGTGTATTATCAGGTACGAAATTTGCGCTAATGTAGCTAGTAAATAGCTCTAGATAGTTTGTTGTTGCCGGAAGTGGCCCTTTGTTTAGAGGGCTACAGCGCCACATAGTGTACGGAGTCAGCCATGCTCCGGCCAGTTATCCCATTCTCTGAACGGCATGTATACTGGTCCGGTCTGATGCATGTCATTATCCGATACAATCAGAAATTCGAATTTTTTGCTGCATGTAAACGTACTGACTGAGTGAGTCATGTGTACTATAAAATACTTTTACTTTTGATACTTAAGTACATTTAATGTGAGCTACTTTTAGACTTTTACTCAAATAATTTTCTTATAGGTTACTTTTTTTTAAAACTTTTTACCAAAGTAATTTTCAGTTAACACACAGCATACACATTTTAATGCTTTATAGCGATAGCCTGCAGCCATTATTGTACAATGTAAAGGCTACCAAGCTAGCGTTAGTCAAAATTCGTTTCATCAAAATGTATGTTAAGTTCCATGTACATGTTTATGTAATACATAAATTCACTTATATTATTTTAATTATCAAGGTTATATATATTAAGTTATCAAGGCGAGGTCATGATTGCCAGAGGGAAAAGTAAGTTAAAAAATATATAGCCTATACTACAAAACATTTTTAAGGAAGCAATAGATGAATGTTTAAGAGTTATTCATATAAATCATACTATTTGCCCAATTAAAAAGTCCTGATCAGTCTGAGAGACTGAATGAGATTGAATGCTTATCATAGCTATCTCTCATCTCGTGTTCCTTATCCAGCTGAGAATTTAGTAGAACAAAGACATTTGATAAACATGACCTGTCCTGTCTCTGTCCTGGCAGTTTTTGCAAAAGACCAAATGCAGAATTTGCTGAGATTGGCAGTTCGATTCTCGGCCCCTCCAGTCTACCTGTCGAAGTGTCCTTGGGCAAGACACTGAACCCCAAGTTGCCATGGATGCTGATCAGCGTGTGAATGTGTGTGTAAATAATTAGGGCTCCCTCATGGATTGGCACCCTGGTAGAGCCTGCCATCAGTGTGTGAATGGGTGAACAATAGACATGTATTGTAGAGTGCTTTGAGTGGTTGATATAATACTAGAGAAGCACGTTATATGCGAACAATCCATTTACTATATTCTTCACTGTATCCATGTATAGTTGTGCATCACCTGTGTGATCATGAGAAGGCTGAAGAACTAGTATGACAAGATATCACCAGCTGCTGGGTTGCAAACTCGGACAGGTAGGCAAGCAGAGGCAAAACATACAGAGAATGGATTTGTTTTATGAGACCAAGTTCACATCAGTCATAATAAAAAATATTATGTAAGAATGAATGTATGTGTGAGGCTGTTCAGTAATATTTTGCATGCTTATGTCTCCAATGCTAAGCTGACTAATATTGTTTGTTTGTCTGTTTGTGTTTTCCCCTCATGATCCAGATATTATGGAAATGAAAAGTCTCCTGCCACAAGATCTTCGGAGCGGTTTAATATACACCCTCTGGTGCAACCTAGACACATCATCAGTGATGTAACCTGAGGTCATAGGGTGTTTCGGGTCTCTCAACATCAGACACCCTCGCCCAGGCGACCCAGCCGGGGGTGATCAGACCCCGGCTTGTGTCTAGGTAGCTTGTGTGGCCCACGGATCACCCCTCCTGATCCACAGCCATCTTGATGCCTTCTCAGCAGCATCAGTGATGTTCTTGATGGCTTTCTTGCTGTGCAGTCCCCTTATTCCCAACAACTTGAGGGCCCTGCAGAGTGACTGGCCTGCGAAACCTCGGCAACCAACCTCAATGGGACTACAACGAGTCTTCCATCCGTTGCGCCGGCATTCGCCTGCCAGCTCCTCATACTTGGCCCTCTTCCTCTCAAATGCCTCCTCCATCCGGTCTTCCCAGGGCACAGTCAACTCCAGCAGTATCACCTGCCTTGTTGATTCTGACATAAGAACCAAGTCCGGCCTAAGTGTGGTCACTGCGATGGTCTCTGGGAATTTAAGCTGTTTCCCCAAGTCCACCTTCAGCTGCCAGTCCCTAGCTGTTGTCAGGAGCCCCCCTGTTTGGCCTGGGCGTTGTTGAGGCTTCTCACCAGATTTAACAAAGGTGATTGAATGCCTAGCTGGCTGTTGCTGCTTGCTGAGTGAGATCCCCGAGCAGATGGTATCTGCTATCACCTTCAGCACCTGGTCGTGGCGCCAACGATAGCGCCCCTCGCCCAGGGCTTTCGGGCAACAGCTTAGGATGTGCTCCAGTGATCCTCTCCTCTGACACAAAGGGCAAGCAGGTGTTTCTGCCAGGCCCCAACAGAAGAGGTTGGAAGGGCTGGGGAGGACGTCGTAGACTGACTGGATCAAAAACTTTATACGGAATGGCTCTGCCTTCCAAAGCTCTGACCAAGAAATCTTCCTATCCAGTGTCTGCTCCCATCTAGTCCACGCCCCCTGTTGTCTCATCCCGACCATCTTGCTTGAGCGGGTCTCCTCCAGCCCTGCTCGAACCTCTTCCTGGATAAGCTGCCGCCTCTCCTTCCCCCGGGCCTCGTTGTACCGAGGCCCTGGGTTGCTCCCAAGCCCTGCCCGGCCTGTTGCCACTGTTCCCACCAGAACACCGTGGCGCAGCCGCGCCTCAGCTTGCTCGACCGTCTCCTGGGCTCTCCACTTCCGCCCAGTCCGCACTTCAATCCCCGCTAAGGAGACTTTGGTGTCACTCGAGTCTCTGTACAGCAGCACCTCTCTCGCACGGGTAACCATGAACTCCTCCGACAGACTACTGAAGGGAAGTCGCAGCTTGTTCTTATGCCCATACAAGGCTATGCTGCTGAGGCTTCTTGGTAGGCCCAACCACCTGCGAAGGAAGCTACTTACCTTACGCTCGAAGCCCTCAACGGTCGTTAGTGGGACATCGTAGACCAGTAGTGGCCAGAGGAGGCGTGGCAGGATGCCATGCTGATATATCCATGCTTTATACTTACCTGGCAGCCCTGACTTATCCACCGCCACTAGCCAGTTACCCAGTTCTCTGCTGGTCGCCTTGAGCGCTGCTTTGTCCCTCAGGGTGCCATCAAAGATCTTCCCCAGGCTCTTCACTGGCTCCTTTGAAACCGATGGAATCTGGACACCTCCCAGCGAGAACCGGAACTTGTCTGTAACCTTCCCCTTCTTCACCACCAGGGAACGGGACTTAGCAGGCTTAAAGCCCATACGCGCCCAGTTAATGAGCCGCTCAAGGCCTTGGAGAACCCACCTACAACCTGGAACTGATGTTGTAGTAACTGTCAGGTCATCCATAAAAGCTCTGATGGGAGGCTGCCGCACACCTGACTTGGTGAGCGGTCCTCTGCACTCCACCTCCGCTGACTTAACAAGGATGTTCATGGCCAAGGCAAACAAAATCACTGAGACTGTACACCCAGTGATTATGCCTTTCTCCAGCCGATGTGATGCTGATGTTACTGTCCCCGAGGTGACTCTCAAACTGAAAGAGTTGTAATAGTCCAGTATGAGGTCCCTGATCTTGCCTGGAACATGATGCCGGTCAAGCGAGGTCTCCACCAGTTTGTGGGGAATTGACCCGTAAGCATTAGACAGGTCAAGCCACAAAACTGCCAGGTTCCCATTGCCCTCCCGGGCCTCCCGGATGAGCTGAGTAACAACTCCCGTGTGCTCAATGCACCCTGGTACCCTTGGGACCCCCCCCTTCTGCACAGAGGTGTCGATGTATGCATTCTTCAGGAAGAACTCTGTCATGCGCCGGGCAACAATGCTGAAGAACACCTTGCCCTCCACACTCAGGAGTGAGATGTTTCTAAACTGCTCGATGGTGCGAGAGTTCTCTTCCTTCGGAATCCATACACCCTCTGCATGCCTCCACTGCTGAGCCACCTTCCCCCTCCTCCAGATGACCCTAAGGATCTTCCAGAGTCGCTGCACGAGCCTCACCTCTTGTAGACAACATATGGTACTCCACTGGGACCTGGAGCTGAGTTGGATCTAGCTGCTCTGACTATGTCCTCAACTTCTCTCAGGGTTGGCTCCTTGGTATTAAATGCTGAAGTGGGTTCTGGTGGTGTAATCAGAAAGCTGCAGGGTCCAAGATCCTGCTCCCTTGCGCTGTCGCTGTAAGTTGCCCTGAGGTACTTGTCAACCTCTTCTTGAGAGCAGGCCAATTGTCCACCTCGCTTCTGCCCAAGGATCTTCTTGGTGAAGTTGAAAGGGCCTGAAATGAAGGCGGCACGCTTCTTGGCTCTCTCCTTCCCCCTCTTCCTGTGCCATTCAGCACGACGGAGTGTCGTGAGATTCCTCCTTACGATGTTGCGGAGCTCTGCTATACTTACCTTCTCTTCCTCTCTTGCCTGCTTGTACTGCCGTCCTAGCAGTCTAAGCTCTTGCCGCAGCTGGCTGATCTTCTTCTGCCGTCGGTTTGGCTCCCCTGCACCGCTGATCGGGTGGTGCTCCTTGGTGCCAAACCTTTCGGCGGCGATGCTGACAATCATTGCACTCATTGTGCGCAATTTCTGGTCAGCATCTCCCCTGGCTGTGGCTTCGAGAATCTGATCAACATCCGCATCGAACTGGCACCACTCCTTCACCATGTTGGCCGAAGGCCACTTAACCCGACGGTGTTCTGACTGCATGACTTGGGGTAGGGCTTGTGGGGCGTGGAGGGTCTGGGCACTGTGGGGTGACTCCGGGCCGGGCTCCTCCTGCGTCTCACCAGGCACTGGTCCTGTGCGTTGCACCACTTGCCTCCCAGTCAAGCATTTCATCTTGGTCTGGTGGATCTTAAGACCACGCGGGTTTTTGCAGACTTTACCACATAAGCAAACTGCACTCATAGTCGTAATTCCGTTAGCTTGGGTCAAAACCTGTACGTCCATCCTGTTGGGGTGCTCATCCTCCCCCCCTCTCGGGCACCCCCGGGGGTATAACTCTTTAGGGTTTTCCGTAGCTTGTTGTGGGTGCTCCCTCACGGGAGCTGCAGTTTGGGGTGCTAGCCCTCACTGCCCCGGTTGCTGTCTCTCCAGCTGTCACCACTCTATTCGTGGTAGTCATCCGGTCTTTCCCGGAGGTCACTGGCTCTGCCAGAATTAACTGGTTTAATATACACCCTCTGGTGCAACCTAGACACATCATCAGTGATGTAACCTGAGGTCATAGGGTGTTTCGGGTCTCTCAACATCAGACACCCTCGCCCAGGCGACCCAGCCGGGGGTGATCAGACCCCGGCTTGTGTCTAGGTAGCTTGTGTGGCCCATGGATCACAAGTGAGTATTCATGTTATCCTGACATAAAGACTGTGAATGGATAATGTGCATACTATTGGCCATATTACTGCCAGTTTGTCAGCACAAAGATAGACAGTATTGTACAATATTGTGAAATCCTACTTTTTACAGTAAAGACCTTGTTTCTGTGTGTGTGTGTGTGTGTGTGTCCCCTCGAGGATCACCAAAAATCCAGACGATTACTGGCAATTTGGAGGAGGATTCTGAATTTTTCTGAGATCTGTGAGAAATTTTTATTTGTCTGTTGTGTTGCACCTCTGTTACAGATTCACTGACCTTTTGTGGTATGTTTTGATTTTACTTAATAATACATTGTATAGTTACAATTCTTAATCAAAAGACTGTAATGCTTGTCCACACATGTTATCAGAACTACCTTTTATAGAGCCCCCAAGGGTTAGGAGAATATTGTGGAAACAATATAAAACTTCAGTGAAAAATAAAAGCTAAAAAAAAAACACAAGACCACAACCCCCTCAGCTCAACAACACAATTTGTTGCTTTCTATATCCATTTCAAAGGTGAAATTTTGACCTCATTTTGGATAGAAATGCTAACAGATACATGTTACACACATGAACAAATACCATTTTTAGTTTTTCAGTTCCTCCTGGGGGCTCTAAAGAACTGTTTGTGAATAATTGGTTGATATTGTAAATTTACATCTGATTACATTAAATAAAAAGAGTTTAGAATCAATAGTGGTGTGTACTTTCTTTGTAATTAATTTCCCATGACATTTAGCATTGTATCTTTATTGAAGGTGATCGATCATAATTATTTGGGAAAAATCTGTAAAATAACGGTATTTTCCTGCAGAACTTTTAGGATTGTCCTTTTATTGAAGGTGATCGATCATAATTATTTGGGAAAAATCTGTAAAATAACGGTATTTTAATAATAATAATAATAATGCATTTTATTTAAAAAAGCGCCTTTCATGTCACTCAAGGACACTGTACAGACAGAAAAAGATAAATAAAATTAAAATCACATAGTGAGGTAGACAAGACAGTTAAAAAGGACCATGGTAGAAAAAAAAAAGATAAAATAAGTAGAAATAAGGCAGATAAAACAAGAAGCAAGGAGGTTAAAGGGAGAAGGCTGTCCGGAAGAGGTGGGTTCTGAGGCGTGTTTTGAAGAGGGGAGGAGAGTCACATTTCCGGAGGTCAGGTGGCAGGTTGTTCCAGAGTCGTGGAGCAGAGCGACTGAAGGCTCTGCCCCCCATTGTGCTGAGGCGGACAGGGGGCACAGAGAGGTGGATGGAGGAGGAGGATCTGAGGGAACAGGTGGGGATGGTGATGTGCAGGAGGTCGGACAGGTAGGGAGGGGCGAGGTTGTGGATGGCCATGAATGTGAAGAGGAGGAGTTTGAAGGTGATGCGGTGGGTTATAGGAAGCCAGTGGAGATCCTGGAGGACAGGGGTGATGTGGTGGTGGGAGGGGGTCTTAGTGATGATGCGGGCGGCAGAGTTTTGGACCAACTGAAGTTTACGGAGGGACTTGAGAGGGAGGCCGAAGAGGAGAGAGTTGCAAGAATCAAGACGGGAGGTGACGAGGCTGTGGACAAGGATGGTGGCGGTGTGGGGGGTGAGGGAGGGGCGGAGTCTGTTTATGTTGCGTAGGTGGAAATATGCAGTGCGGGTAATGGAGTTGATGTGAGACTGGAGGGAGAGTGTGCTGTCGAGGATGACACCCAAGCTCTTTACCTGAGGGGAGGGGGAAACTGAGGAGCCGTCGATGGTGAGAGAGAAGGTGTTGACTTTGGCTAGGGTGGATTTAGTGCCGAGGAGGAGAATTTCAGTTTTATTGCAGTTGAGTTGGAGGAAGTTTGAGGTGAACCAGGTTTTTAGTTCGGAGAGACAAGACGTGAGGGAGGGGGGTGGGAATGAGGAGTTGGGTTTGCAGGAAAGGTAGAGCTGGGTGTTGTCCGCGAAGCAATGGAACTGGATGTTGAACTTGCGGAGGATTTGGCCGAGGGGGAGGAGATAGATAATGAAAAGGAGAGGCCCCAAGACAGATCCCTGGGGCACACCTGCAGTGACTGGGGAGGGATTTGAGGTGAAAGATTTAAGTTGTACGAACTGGGCGCGGCCTGTGAGGTAGGAGTTGAACCAGCTGAGGGTAGTGTGGGAGAGGCCAATGGAGGAGAGTCTACTGAGGAGGATGGGGTGTGAGATGGTGTCGAAGGCCGCACTCAGATCGAGGAGGATGAGGATGGAGACGAGACCAGAGTCGGCTGCAATGAGGAGGTCATTGGAGATTTTGATTAGGGCCGACTCGGCCAACTGGGCTGTGACGGGGGCGAAAACCGGACTGAAAAGGCTCATAGAGTGAGTGAAGGGATAGGTGGGAGTGAAGTTGGGTTGCGACAGTCTTTTCTAGGGTTTTGGAGATGAAGGGTAAGTTAGAGATGGGGCGGAGGTTAGAGTAGTTGTTGGGGTCTAAGCCGGGTTTCTTAAGTACGGGGGTAACGGCGGCGGTTTTAAAAAGTGAAGGGACTATTCCGGTCGAGAGTGAGGAGTGAATAATGGCGGTAATGAGAGGCAGGAGGGAGGGGAGGCAGGATTTGACTAGGGTAGAGGGGAGGGGGTCGAGCTGACAGGTGGTGGGCTTAGATTTGTGGATGAGGTTAGAGATTTCGGGGGGAGTGGGGAGGACGAAGCTGGAGAAGGGATGACGAGTAGGGAGAGGTTCTGGTGGGGAGAGAGGGGGGGAGGTGGGATGAAGGTGCTGGTGAATGGTGTGGATTTTCAGGATGAAGTAGTCCAGGATGGAGTTGCAGGATGCCGTGGAGTAGAAGTGGGGGGGCAGAGAATTGGGTGGGTGAAGGATTTTATTGAGGACAGAGAAGAGTGTTTTGGAGTTACCTTGATTAGTGAGAATGAGGCCAGAGTAGTAAATGGATTTGGTCTGGGATATGAGGTCCTTGTATTGTAAGATGTGGGAGGTGTACATGTCCTTGTGGATGGTGAGACCGGTTCGTTTGTGGAGGCGCTCAAGTTGGCGGTTTTTAGCTTTCATGGACCTGAGCTCGGGGGTAAACCAGGGGGCAGATGTGGAGAAGGAAACAGACCGGGTTTTCAGGGGGGCGATAGAGGTGAGAGTGGTGGAGAGGCAGGTGTTGTAGAGAGTGGCGAGATCATTAGGGTTTGAGGTAGGGTCAGGGGTTGGAAAGCTGTCGATGTTGGAGCAGAGGGTGGCAATGTTAATGTCCTTGATGGCACGGAATGAGATGAGACGGGGAGACTTGATTATGGAGAGGCGGAGTACTGCGTTAAAAGTGAGGAGGGAGTGATCTGAGGCGGGGAGAAGTTCGGCAGTGGGCTTAGAGGGGGTGAGACCGGAACAGCAGACTAGGTCAAGAGAGTGGCCTTTGATGTGGGTGGGGAAATCAACCAAGTTTTGTAGGCCAAAGCTGTCGAGGCAGGATGTGAAGTCTCTGGTGAGAGGCAGGTTGGTGTTGTCCATATGGATATTGAAGTCACCTAGCAGGATTATGTTGAGTGAGAGAGTGGATATGTGGGTGAGCAGAGTAGAGAAATCACTGATAAAATCGCTGTGTGGCTTAGGGGGGCGGTAAAATGTAGCGATGATGGTAGGTGTGGGTCCGGGAAGCTTAAAAACAAGGCATTCAAAGGAGGTGAATGCAGGGACAGAGACGGGCAGGACTTTCCACTTCTCGCGGTGAATTACCGCGAGACCTCCTCCGCGGCCGTTGCCACGGGGACGGGAGATGTAAACAAAGCCAGGGGGAGTAGAGTCGTTGAGTGGAGAGAAGTCGTTAGGCTGTTGCCAGGTTTCAGTTAAAAAGAGAAAGTCAAGCTTACGGTCAGTGAGGACGTCTTGGACGAGATGACCTTTACTTGTGAGTGAGCGGATGTTGAGCAGACCGAAGTTGACAGCGGAGGAGTCGTGCTTAGTGGTAGCATTAGCCGACCTGGCTAGGCTGGCTAGTGCATGGCGGTTGATGGTACGGCCGGTGTTGTTGGGGGAGCGACGAGAGGTGAACCAGGTGGAGTTGAGTGAGCCGGGGTTGTTGCTGTGCTGGACGTGTCTGCGGGACCCACGGTGGATGTAGCGCCGACGAGGGGGGCGAGCGATGGCGGGGGGTGTAGCAGCTCCGGTGGTGGGGGCTCGAGTACAGTCCAGCGGATCCGGAGAAGGTCGGAGACGGAGTAGTGGAGTAGTCCAGCCACAGGTTGATGGCAGAACGACAGGAGTATCCAGATCAGTCCAGACCAGGTGAGGTAGTTGTTGTGCCACATGACGAGGTTAGCGGATAGCTACCAGCGTTAGCCAGGGCACAGGTGGGTGGGGGTGCCGGAGCGACAGCGGTAGTAAACAGCGCAAGAGAAGCTAATGGCTGGGGTGATTCACGCAGGAGTGCGCAAACTAAACAATAAGTGCCTCGAAGACTAGAGGAGCACAAGTCAAGAGGAGGTAGACAAACACGTAGATAAACACGTAGGGGCTGCAACGACTTACGACTACCAACGATTACCAGCGAGCAGCGGCAACAAACATGCCAGCGTCCGCTCGACTCTCCGACTCTATTTTCCTGCAGAACTTTTAGGATTGTCCTTTTATTGAAGGTGATCAATCATAATTATTTGGGAAAAATCTGTAAAATAACGGTATTTTCCTGCAGAACTTTTAGGATTGTCCTTTTATTGAAGGTGATCGATCATAATTATTTGGGAAAAATCTGTAAAATAACGGTATTTTCCTGCATAACTTTTAGGATTGTCCTTTTATTGAAGGTGATCGATCATAATTATTTGGGAAAAATCTGTAAAATAACGGTATTTTTCTGTAAAAATTTGAATGAAATTTTCTGTAAATTTAATGTTTTTGCACATTATTTGAATTACGGTTTTTTACTTTAATTTTACGGTTTTTGTTTGGCAGCCATAGCTGCCAGTCATTTACCGTTTTTTTTTTTTTACAGTGTACCATCCGTTTTCTGTGCTTTTGTAATAAGTCTTTGTAGCCATAGAGCAATAAACATTTGAATAACAGTGATAAAGACACAAGGCTTGTCAAGCAAAGGCGTAGCCACGGGTGGGCCTGGACAGGCCTAGGCCCGCCTACTTGTCAGTCTTGCCTGTCCAATCAGAGGGCTTTCCTTCATTTACTTGTTCAATAAATGTGACACACCGATGCATGGGTTCATGCAGTTTTGCACAAGTTTAAAATGTTTCTGTGTACTGTGTGTCAGCTGTGATCAAATGCCTTTGATCGTTTCGTCTAATCTAATCTACAATATTCAAAATTCCAATACCCCCCCCCCCATTTAATGTTCAAACAAATTGGCTTTGCCCAGCCGTTTTTTTTTTTTCTGTGCCCACCCATTTGAACATTTCTGGCTACGCCACTGTTGTCAAGCGACCAAAGCAAAGTTTTGGTATTGTTTGTCAGAAAGCCCCTTCAAGCCTATTCATCCAGACCTGTGCATCTGCTCTCATGGATGGGTGCTCTTTGGACCTCCGTGCTGGAGTTGCCTCCTCCAGCTGTGGTACCTCACATGAGGAACCTGAATTTGAATCTGACAAGATGTTCTCTGGGGTGCTCTTCTTCTGCGGGGTCGAGTCATAGTTGTTTGACCTCTTTTTTTCTTAAAATATATATTGAAGATGAGAACTCAAATCACTTTTTAGCAAAGTAGGTTTGCACCTAAGAGGAATTTGTCTTGGTGGTTTGTGCGCAACAGTAAACAGTGAACAAGCAACAAACAACAATAACAATAAACAATACAATGGTCAGACAATACCGAGGCCCTCTACAGGAAGGGACAGAGCAGGCTGTTCTTCCTGAGGAGGCTCAGATCCTTCAATGTGTGCACTAGGCTGCTACGGATGTTCTACCAGTCGGTGGTAGTCAGTGTCACCTTCTTCGCCGTTGTGTGCTGGGGAGGAGGCATTGGGAGCGGTGGGGCCAGTAAGCTGAACAAGCTGGTGAGGAGGGCGAGCTCCGTGGTGGGGATGAAGCTGGACTGTGTGGAGGCGGTGACAGAGAGGAGGATGAGGGGAAAGCTGCAGGCGATCCTGGACAACCCCTCTCACCCTCTCTATGCCGAACTGAGGCAACTCAGGAGCACGTTCAGCCATAGGCTCACTCAGCCACGTGCCTCAAAGCGCTTGGGGGGCTCTTTCATCCCATCAGCTATCAGGCTCTACAATGCCTCAACCACCCGCTCCCAACGTCTTGGAAGCGCCAGCCCCACCAGATCATTAATAAGATAATAATAATATAATAAGATAATAAGATTTGTATACCACACCACACACCCCAGACTGTTTTCTAGCCGTTGTCATCTTAGGTCTGTTCATGTCATTGATAACCACTGTCCATCTGTCATCTCTCATTGTGTGCACCAGGCTGCTACGGACGGTCTACCAGTCTGCGGTGGCCAGTGTCACCTTCTTCACTGCCGTGTGCTGGGAAGGGAGGGGAAAGCTGCTGGCGACCCGGGACTACCCTATCATCCTCTCTATGCCGAACTGAAGCAACTCAGGAACACGTTCAGCCACATGCTCACTCAGCCAACTGCCTCAAAGTGCTTGGGGGCTCCTTCATCCCATCAACCATCAGGCTCTAGGAAGCTCCAATACCACCAGACAAATGGACTGAACAATGGACTGAACACCACACTTCACATACACCACACCACACACCTTGGACTGTCTCCTAGCATATGTTGTACCTGGAATACCTGTAAAAATGTGCACATCTTGCACCTTGCACTTTCCGCATATTTGCACATCTATTTTGCACTATGAACAGCTATCAAGGACGTTTACTATGTATGCATACAGGTTCTCACTCCTCACCGACCTGACTTAAGAGCTCACATTTAATTTATCGCATTTAATTTATCCATCCATTCCATCCATGGATGGATGGATGGATGGCATTTAATTTATTGTTTATTGACTTTAGCCAGGCTCTTATTGCACTAATCTATCCCCTGTACTGCTGGTCACTGTGAATTTCTCCTAAGGGAGATTAATAAAGGAATATCTTATTTTATCTTATCTTAAACAATAAGCAACACGATGGCGGGGCCTGGTAGGTTAGAAAATGTTATCATTATGAAGATAAAATAATATTTATATTTATATGATAAAGAAAAAAGGAAAACATGAAAAAAGGCAAAGAAGAACAGAAATAAAAAAATAAAAAATTGAAAAACAAGTGGGTGAAAATGGCGAAGTGACAATGATGACGAAGATGGTACAGATAAACAAAAAGAAGACTACTAATACAGGCCAATGTTTTCTCTCATATCCTGCTGAAACAGAAAGGGAATGTTGATTACTTGTTTTTTAATAATAATAATAATCATAATAACAGAGATTGATATTATAATTATATATAGCAAAGCATCAAAAACACAATATTATTTTCACACCATGGATACTTGTTGCATCACACAGATTATTTTATATTTTCACCAAGAGCCTACCTTCAATAGGGTCCTCCAGGATCTTCAGTTCAATGTGGGTTACGTGTGTTTCATCTGTGTGACTGAGAACACACCTGTAGGTTCCTGCACTCTTGGCTGATGAGGTCACATTCAACAGGAGGCTGCCTGACTCAGACAGTTCTCTTACATACTGCTGCCACTCTGTCTCCACCTGGGGCTTCTCTTGTCCTGCTTGTCTTCTAAGGATGGTCTGGCTGTGGTTGAAGGTCCAGGTGATGTCACAAGGGATGTCCCAGGTGTCACAAGGCAGTAACACCTCACTCTCGGGAGCACTTTGCATTGGAGCTTAATTAGATAGAAACATGAGTGGACAGACAGACAAACAGACGGACAAGATGTTATGAACTCTGCTGAAAAATTGGACCATTGACACAATTTTTCAAATTGGAAATATGGAGAACACAAATCACAGGCCTATGATTTCAATGGTCCGTGGCCATTGTTCAGATGTTGCAGACCTCAGTATTTCACAGCACACACGTGAAGCAGTACTCTCCTGTGTGAGCAGCCCCTCTCACGTTGCAGCCACTGCTGGATGGATCACAACAGTTCTAATCTACACTTTACTTCTGTTGTTAAAAGACTTAGTGTTGCCAAATTGTGACCTTCCTTGTGTTGTGTTCATTTTGGACTGAGCAGCTGTAGGTCGATTCTGTGTCATTGTAAGCGGTCCTTAAGGAGCTGCTGATGTCATAGAGTCCCTGGTCATCTTTATGGACGTTGGTTGTGTCCTGGGGGACAGTAGTGGGGCGAGGACTGATGGACCAGGTGAGCTGTGGTCTTGGGTAGATTCCTCCAGACTTACAGGTGACAGTGTTGTTCACTATGACAATGTCCACTCTATCAACAGGAGCTGCAACAACATGCAACACATTCATACACAAATATTAGCAATACACAGTAATAGTTACCTTGGTTCATTTGGTTTTCTCCCTACATGCATTGATTATATCAGTGGCATAGTTATGTGCTTTTGCTAGCAAAACCATGAACGATACATACGAAAAAACAAAATACACCCACCAATGCAATGGGAACGTTGCAATTGTATTTGTGGTTGGCAACATAACAACACAACCTCAGTCTTAGCTTGTCGTGTAACATTTGAAAAGTAAAGTTTGAGAGATATCAGTGGACACTCACCCAGGTTATTGACCTTTGTAATTATGTATTTTGTTTATTAAGTGCTTCAGATGCCTCATAAAAGGACATTGCTTCATTGCTAACTAACTCTCAGTTGTTTGACATTGGTAAAACGTCACTCTTTTCATTGCAAAAACATGGATAGGTCAGCGGGTTGCATCATGGCAAGGAGTTTGTAAACTAGGATATGACATCAGGACTTCATCTCACCTCTCACTGTCAGGGTGACGAAGGTCTCCTGGTTGTACTGTGAAGTGCTGGCATAACACATGTACCTGCCCTGGTCCTGGAGGTTAATCCTGGCCAGACGAAGGGATGCGTTGCCCACTGAGATCTGGTCAAGGAACAGGGATGTCCTTCCCTTGTAGAGAGGGTTCTGGTGTTCCAGTTGGTCCTGGTCCTCGTAGTAGGAGTGTACTGGAATCTCCTCTCCATTCAGCTTGACCCAGTGGAGGAGCGTTTCACTGTTTGGCTGGAATTTGCATGGCAGCACACAGCTCCCCCCAAACACACAGTTCACCTGGGGGTCTGGAGATCAGAGGGTACAACACAGTTTTGATATTGGCAGCAGCACACACTTTTTATGATAGCATATGTAATTGCAAGGGAAATGTGTAACCCCAACATTTTACTGAATAGAGCTAAATGTTTCTTGTGATAGTGTAGGAAAAAAAGTTGGAAAGTTGCAAGATTAATTATTTACAGTTGCAAAAATGATTTACAGTTATCCTTGTAGCCCTGCTGTAATGGAGTCACAAATCCCAGCCATGCTGGGATAGTACAATGGAAAACGATCAAATAAGACTAAATATAACCAAACATAAGGTCTTAACAGAAGTATTACCATGTATAAAAACAATGACAAAAACATGTTTGGACTCACAATCCCTTCAGTTTTAAAAATAACCCAGGATTAAAACATAAAAAAGGAAACATTCTTCATTTAAACTGATATATATATATATTTAGTTTTAGTATCTTTAGTCAAGCTTACCTCCTTGAACGAGGACGTCCACAAGAAGAAACAAAGCTGTTTGAATCAGGATTCTGTTGTGTGTTGTCTTTATATTGCTCCACATTATTTCCTCTCGTTCTGACTGTTTTTCATCCGTAGACTGTACATGTCACACTCTGAAATGTGTTGTAGTACCAGTCTCGCAAGTCACATGTACTTGCAGTAAGAACTGATTTGAAAACTAAAACCTGATATACGTCAGTATACTACAGTGGAAAAAGGCTACTGGATGACGACCTTTTGTCATAGAGCTTTGCAAATGTCTTACTGAGGTCAGCCCTTCAGCTGTGAAGGCATAAGCTCTTTGCTGATTACATTTACGTTGTGGGAGGTGGACCTCATAGTCAAATTTAAACACAGTTTGAACACGAAACTGTAGCGACAGTTAGAGTGCAACATTGCTGATAAGACCTTTGCCGCTGGTTGTTTTGTTGCTGCAACTTTGAGATTTTGGCCAATCTGTCAAAGGGAAGTTCAAATAAGCAAGCAAGCAGAGTGTTTTGTGTGCTCAAAAACTATGTATGTTTTACTCCTCTATGAATTTTCAATTGTCAATCAATGTGTTTTATTTATTAAAATGTGTTATTTGAATTGGTTTAGAGTATGTTTTGACTTTTTTTTTTTTTAAAACAATATACATTACCTTTGAAATCCTTTGACTTTTACTTTATTTTCAACAAAATGTGACACATTTTGAGCACCTTTTCACGGACTCACAACATCTCTCCGGAGATGGCGAGACCACCGGGCGCCCCGTGGATTGTTATCGGGTCCGGCAGGCGAAGGCGGTGCAGGGAGAGGAGGCAGAAACGCGGATGCCGGGCAGGCCTGCTAGCTCAGCTACGACACCGACCGCACAGATCTCCACTACCATCAATCTTCCTCACAAACGCCAGATCCCTCGCAAACAAGATGGATGAGCTGCAGTCACAGATCGCCTACAACCACTTCATCTGCGAGTGCTGTCTGCTGATTGTGAGCGAATCCTGGCTGTGCCCGCATATCCCCGATGCTACAGTAGAGCTGGCAGGTCGCACCATTCACCGCCACGACCGGACAAAAGCCTCCGGTAAGAGCATAGGAGGGGGACTGTGTGTTTATGTACTAGAGAACTGGTGCTCGGACAGCAGAGTTATAGACACCTACTGCTCACCGGACCTAGAGGCCATGTCTGTCCAGTGTAGGCCGTTCTACCTGCCACGGGAGCTAACGGTAGCCATTGTGACCGCTGTTTACATACCTCCCGGCGCTAACGTTAGCACGGCACTCGGCCAGCTCCAGCCCATGGTGGCTAAACAACAGAGCTCATCCGGACGGCGTACACATCATTGCTGGGGACTTTAACAAAGCAAACCTAAAGACTGTTTTCCCCAAATTCCGCCAGCACGTCAAGTGTGCAACTAGGGGAAAAAACACACTGGACCATGTCTACTCAAATATAAAACATGCATACAGGGCGACCCCTCTCCCCCACCTCGGACAATCTGACCACCTTTCTCTGTTCCTCATCCCAGCCTACACCCCCCTCAGAAGGCAAACGAAACCAGCCACACAGACCATCAAAGCCTGGCCTGAAAATGCTCTCGCTCAGCTGCAGGACTGCTTTGCCTGCACAGAGTGGAGCATTTTCGAAAATCAGGTTCTGGACACACACACCGAGTCTGTCCTCTTCTACATCAGGTGCTGTTTGAAACACGTCATGGAGGACAGAGGCATCCGGGTCTTCCCAAACAGAAAGCCCTGGATGACAAAAGAAGTCCAGACCCTGATCAGAGTTTGAAACTCGGCCTTCAGGACCGGCGACAGAGATCTTTACAGCACTGCCAGAGCTGACCTAAGGAGGGGCATCAAGCTGGCTAAGGACTCCTACAAGAAGAAAATAGAAGGACACCTGACGGACAACAATCCGCGTCAGATGTGGAAGGGCATCCAGGCTATAACCAACTACAAAGGCCAGCCCCCTTCCACATCCTCCAGCAGCAGCAGCAGCAGCAGCAGCAGCAGCTCACTGGTAGAGGAGCTGAACAGCTTCTTTGCCCGCTTTGAGACCACCACCACTCATCTGCAGTCACTGCCTCCCCCTGGTTCCAGTACTCCAACTCTCTCTCTCCAGGAGCATGAGGTGAGGAAACACCTGAGAGCAGTGAACCCCAGGAAAGCTGCTGGTCCTGACGGCATCCCCGGGGCGGTGATTAAAGCATGTGCCGACCAACTGGCAGGGATCCTCACCAGACTCTTCAACCTCTCCCTGACACATGCCACCGTCCCCACATGTCTGAAGGCCTCCACCATCGTCCCCATCCCCAAGAAATCCGCCATAGACAGCCTAAACGATTACAGACCCATCGCCCTGACGTCTGTAATCATGAAGTGCCTGGAGCGATCAGTCTCCCAGCACATCAGACACTGTCTCCCTCCCTCCCTCGACCCTGACCAGTTTGCGTACAGGGCAAACCGGTCTACAGAGGATGCCATCGCCCTCACACTCCATACAGCACTGAGCCACCTGGAGAACAAGAAGAGCTACGTGAGGATGCTCTTCGTGGACTACAGCTCAGCGTTCAACACCATCCTACCGGACATTCTCTTCACCAAACTACTGGAATTACAGATCCCCCTCTCCACCTGCAACTGGATTAAAAGCTTTCTGACGAGCCGCCCACAGTCTGTGAGACTCGGCCCCCACCACTCCTCCACAATCACACTCAGCACTGGTTCCCCTAAAGGCTGTGTTTTTAGCCCCCTGCTGTATGCCCTCTACACATTTGACTTCTCTCCAGCCCCCCCAACCAACCGCATTATAAAATATGCGGATGACACGACAGTGGTTGGGCTCATCAGCAATGGCGACGAGACAGCGTACATGGCTGAGGTGCAGAAACTGATAACCTGGTGCTCGGACAATAACCTGACCCTGAATGTCCTGAAAACAAAATAACTTATCATGGACTTCAGGAAGACCAGACAAGACCACTGTCTGGGCGTCTGGTATGCAGGCTCAACAACCATGGACAGGACAGCAGTGCAGAGGGTCATAAACACAGCCCAAAAGATCATCGGCTGCCCTCTGCCCAGCCTAGAACGCATCGCTACATCCTGCTGTCTTAGGAAGATCGGGGCCATCACCGGAGACCCCTCACACCCTGCCTACCCTTTTTTGATCTGTTGCCTTCTGGGAGACGCTACAGATCCACAAAGTCCCACACTAGCAGACTGACTAAGAGCTTTTTCCCCTGGGCCATACAAACCGCAAACACCCACGGATATACGCACTGCCGCCCCCCTGGACAATAACCACCCAACCTATCTACCTCCCCCTACCTCCCTTTCAGCACCTTGGACAGAACTGGCCTTAAGTGTTGGAATGTTTACAACCTTTTTTTAATGTAACTTATTCTCATCTCATATTTATTATATTTTATTGCACTACCTCCTCAGTCAAAGCACCTATTATTGTACATCTTTTAAAAATGTATATTCTTTTTGGTATTGTTTTGTTTTTTTTCTTTTGGTTTCTGTGTGCACTAGCTCTGCGGGAGCACCCTTCAAATTTCATTGTACACTGTATAATGACAATAAAGACTATTTCATTTCTATTTCATTATAAACAAATCATTATTAAAACAGTTTTAATATGCATGTATAACACAAATGATCACAAGGAAACATTTTTATTTATTTATGTCATTGCATATGGCTTGCTACCATAAGTCATTGCACTTATTATTGGTAGCTCTTAATGCTAACACACGCATTTTCCATTGTTTAAAGGTATTATTGTTCCTATTTGTCTTCCTTTGGCAACCTTAGTGTTAGCTCAAACACCAATACTTTGAACATCTGCTTTCTTTTTCTATTTTTATTCATTCTTGATGCAATTAATCATAATACCAGAAAATTAATCGGCAACATTGTGTGCGGAGCATTCGGTAGGAAAGTTCTGTCAACAACAACTCTTTGAGTACTTGCCTTGGTGTAACGTACTTACGTAAGGACAACGTACACACAATGTACAAGAATTGTCTCAGCAAAAGTTCCTTTTGTAATCAAAATGACATATGAAATGACATGTCCATGTAAAATCCAGTGGCGCTATTGCTAATCTATAATCAATGAACAATTTTTTTTTTTTCTGCTGGTAGTGTAAAAAAACGACGGCAGATGTGTTTCGAATCTAAAGGTTACCTCATTTTGTGAAGTAGTCAAGGCAGTTTGTTGATTCTCACTTGATTTTGGCAATACAGTCAATGTTTAGTCAACCTTTTCAGTGAGCACATCCCAAACTATTTAGAGAAGAACCATTACAATGTAATGGATGAATTGCAAGTGGGTGCAACCAAACCACATGCTAGATTACGAAGCACTTCTCTTCTTAGGACTTTCTACCCACAGCTTTCACAGCTGTGTTTCCACAGCCATCAATGTAAAATCTATTAACATTCTTCCAACATCACAGAGGAGCAAAATAATTGTTTTTTGTTCCTTTAGGTGGTCATTTAAGTGGTAAACATTGCCTCTCTGCATGGGGTGTGGTCTGTTTCTGCTCCGCCATCCGGTTCTGTCAATGGACTGCTCTCCACAGGGTTACTTTCTTCCTCAGAGACTGGAGAGAGAGAGAGAGAGAGAGAGAGAGAGAGAGAGAGAGAGAGAGAGAGAGAGAGAGAGAGAGAGAGAGAGAGAGAGAGAGAGAGAGAGAGAGAGAGAGAGAGAGAGAGAGAACAATAATAATGGATTTTCATATTTAGGAATTATTCTTTATTGATGGGTATGGTATCCAATTTGCAGCCTGTCCTCCCCCAAAAAACGACCCTATAGCTCGTTTGTACATGCAGTTTAATACGACCTATGGTTACGTAATGCACCCTCTAGCGGCGAAGTAACGACAATCTGGTGTCCTGTGATCCAATGGCCTGTGTGACCTAAGTGACCAATCAAGATGCGATGCGTGCGGGGGGGGGGGGGGGGGAGCAGTTTTTGATAGCGAGAGCAACTACATTACATGAGCCCCACCTCACGCACCCTGTCTCCTGCCTCCCCTGATTCGCACACACACACACACGCCATTGAGTGACGTGTTCACAGAAGAGCTCTTGTGGGCGGAGTTGTGGCGTAAAACTCCTGTTTTGGCTAAAATATAACAAATAAACCAACACCTTTGCTTTGTATTTACGTAGATCATCTAGATACTGTGTGATTATAAGTTTAGCTATACTAGATATTCTGTATATTAAGTTTATGTACGCTTTTCGAAACCCAAATTTCCAACCCTAACCATAACCAGGAAGAAGTACAATTCTGTTCTGATTTGTATCAAGCTGCATGGGAATTGTAGTTTGTAAGTAATGTAGTGTTTTTCTTGAAATTAAAAGTTGTGATTGCTAAAAGGAGAGTACAACACGCAGTATAAGAAGATGATAAACACATATCTGTATTCAGATTTTAAATATGCAATTGTTAAATGGGTGAAAACAAATTTTAACCATATTTTACATATTTGACAGCGCCCCCTGTTGTTGACTATATTTCACATGATAGCTTAGGTCCAGAGCTCTCTATAACAGGTGGTCCCATATCTGTTGCTCTTTTCGTTGCTGAACTATAAGCCTGCAAATATGCACCAATGTCAAGGTTCAAAGGTCAGTATTTCATGAAGCTATTGAAGCTTTTCCTAATCACACTCATATTTGGGGATTTGGCCTACTGTGTACCTTATTTTACCTACCAAATACATCTGGATTGTAGTCATAGGAGGATTAGGGTTAGGTTTTTTAAGCACTTTAGCCCCTCCCTCAAACCTCCTAAAGGTTCTATATGGTTCGGATTATAAAATGTCAAAGCCTTAATATCCCTCTGTTTACAGATGAAGTTTCCTACATATATCTCTGAAGATGACACAGTTATGAACTGGGATCACAAATTGATGGACAAACCTTGTTGTTATTAAAAGAAGCATATTGATCATTGATGGATGTGGGTCACAGACACAATTGAAGGTATTGGAGATATCTAAATTAGTTTGTTAACGAGTGTCATGTTTCCCACTTCATAGAGGAGTTCCAGTAAAGGGCATTGTTGATAAAGTACCATATGTGGCCAATGTAAGAACATTTAAAGAAGGCAATGTCATGAGCTTTCTCTCTGCCCTGTTAACAAGCACTAATTGCTGCCGCTTCAGTCTCAGCTCTGTTTGATCAGCCACACCTGTATCTACTCCTGCACTCATTAACCTGCCAGCTGCACTGCATTCCCTGTTCATCACCCTCTGTATATAAGCCCTGTCTTTCAGTACCTCCTTGTCAGACCGTCTGCAAACCAGTACCAGTTACCCTGCCTGTCTTCATACGCCTCTGACTCTTACCTGTGATATCGGACCTGCTCAACTACGTCTTTGATCTTCTGCCCCGGTAACCGTGACCTGGCTTCTGCCTTATCACTACGAATACTGCCTAGCCCTTGTCTGTACCACTGCTACTATTCCATCTGCCAGTTCTCCTCTCCCTCGGCTGTGTGTGTCTTTACCCAGTGACTCCGGACAATCATCGAGTCTGCCCTGGAACCCACCCCGCCATCTCAGTGAGACGCCACTCAGCTCTGGAAATACACCCCCTTTCCCCAAATCCTTCAATAAACTGTTTAACGTGACGCTCTTGTGGTCCTCGGCCTGTTTGGTGTCTGACAGGCAATAGAGTTGCTGACAGTCATAGAGTGATCAGGATGAGTGATGGAGAAAGGTGTGAACAAAGATGGGCTATGTTGCATTTTAAATTGGAAATGTCACACCGCAGTGAGGTTTGTCTTGTTCTGGGTTTTATTTTGTCTTGTGACTTCCTGTTTTATTTTGAAAATTAACTCTCTCTTCAGATCACTTGCCCTAGTTTTGGAAAACACTCTCTTGGGTTGTAATCGAGGGTCAGTACAAACGACCTATATGGGCGTTTGGGTTGGAGGACATGTTGCCAATTTGGCAATCAAGTGCATTGAGCAACGTGTCTTTTCCTCTTCTAGCACTATGATTGACTGTCTGTTATGACATCTTGACATAGTTATGAACTCAGACCTACACTTTAACAGCTGGCTAAGGGTGGGCCACCATCACATTTAAAGGAAAGAATCAAAGGATTCATCAGTCACCAGTCATTGTCTTTGAAGGGTGCCGTAAAATGTCCTTGCCTTGCCCTGATGGACCTATTGTGCACGTTTTTCTACTCGTTTGTATGCAGCTAACTTGTGTCCCTGCCACAGTAGCCACAACGTTTCTGTCTCCATCTAGTGTGTTTTTAATATTCCATATCAAACCTTGTGCCGAATGCATTTCTATGGTTTGCCCTGGCTGTTCCCTGGGCGTTGAACAGCAACCTGAAAGAGACCCAACAGTGTGTTGTTTTGCATTGTTTCTTAACGATTGACACAGTAGATCCTGCATTAGTGGTGCCACACGCACACATGCACACTTTCATTGAGAAGACTTTTATTTTGTAAGTGGTATTTTACCTTTCCATTTCGGATATGTCATGGCAGCGAGGACAATAATCACCAATGCAATCACCAGGGCAACGATCCACCAGATCCACAAAGAACTTTTCTCAGCTGTGCACAGGTGAAACACAGAAATGTAGTGTGTGTGTGTGTGTGTGTGTGTGACTGTGTATTAGTAATATTATAATATTAACTAATGAAAAAATGCAAAATTTACATCCAAATACCTTCACAATAAACATGACCTATGTAACAGCTTTCAAACACAATATCTTAAGTGATTTATCAGTTACTGGCCTAGGGTAAACGGCAAGGAATTAAGATCAATGTTTTTCACACCACTGATAGTCTTTGCATCACACAGATTACTTTTATATTTTCACCAAGAGCCTACCTTCAATAGGGTCCTCCAGGATCTTCAGTTCAATGTGGGTTATGTGGGTTTCATCTGCGTGACTGAGAACACACCTGTAGGTTCCTGCACTCTTGGCTGATGAGGTCACATACAACAGGAGGCTGCCTGACTTATTCAGTTTTCTTACATACTGCTGCCACTCTGTCTCCACCTGGAGCTTCTCTTGTCCTGCTTGTCTTCTGAGGATGGTCTGGTTGTGGTTGAAGGTCCAGGTGATGTCATAGAGGTCAGAGGAATTACAAGGGAGTGACACCTCACTCTCTGGAGCACTTTGCATTGGAGCTGAATTAGACAGAAACACGGGTGGACGGACGGACAAACAGACAGACAAGATGTTGTTGTGAAATCTGCTGAAAAACTTTACCATTGATGCCATTTTTCAAAAATCGGAGTCATGGTGAACACAAAACCCAGACCTATGACCTCAATGGTCCATGGCCATTGTTCAGATGTTGCAGTCCTCAGGATTTCACAGCACACATATGAAGCAGTACTCTTTTGTGTGAGCAATTAAAAAACACGACAGCCCCTGTCATGTTGCAGCCACTGCTGGTTGGATCACACCAGTTCTAATCTACACTTTACTTCTGACTGTTACCATTCTGTTGTTAAAACACTTACGCTGTTGACAAATTGTGACTTTCTTTGTGCTGTGTTCATTTTGGACTGAGCAGCAGTAGGTCGATTCTGTGTCATTGTACACGGTCCTTAAGGAGCTGCTGATGTCATAGAGTCCCTGGTCATCTTTATGGACGTTGGTTGTGTTCTGGAGGACAGTAGCGGGGCGAGGACTGAGGACCAGGTGACCTGTGGTCTTGATAAGATTCCTCCAGACTTACAGGTGACAGTTTTGTTCACTATGACAATGTCCACTCTAGCAACAGGAGCTGATACAACATGCAACACATTAAAGCAATGAACTCAGTTAATGTTTGCTGTATATTACTATTTTCATTTTTGTATGTAGGATGACATCCTTTTAAAACAGGACTTGTTAGGGCCTTGAGCTGTCGGCATTGTCTCCCCTCCCTCTGTATGTGCTACCCCTCCTGTTTTGCAGCGAAGTATCTCCAGCGGGCGTGTCCTTCCATCCCCTGATTAGCCCCGGCGGCTGATTGATGTGGGGTTCTGCCAACCAGAGCATGACAGCACAGGGAGGGAGTATAAAAGCCCAGTGTGCCCTGCAAACAGGGGCAGACACCTTTAGGAGACCGATTTGTGTAGTCATGAAAAGAGCGGTGGCAGTAGCTCAGTGGATAGAGCGGGTGGACAGAGCGGGTCGTCCACTAACCGTAGGGTCGGCAGTTTGATCCCCTTGATACTACATGTCGAACCCCACAAATCTATTGATCGCTTTGGACAAAAGCGTCTGCTAAGCGTCTCTTTTACCCTTTATGAGAACTGTTGTTTGTATAGTGAGGGTTTGTGTGCGTGTTCCCACATTTGGGCCCAAGGTAAAAATTACATTTTCCCTACTGATTTTGGTCACCTACACTCACGTTTAGGGTTTTGTCACACTGTGTAGAAAAACCAGGTTAAGGGGTGCTGATTCTTCGTATGTCTGCTTTCATCACGCTATGTTAGTTAGGTTGTTGTTATAAATATTCGAATCGTGGTCATTCACCATTTATTGATTCATTCTAAGTCAGTAGACCATTAGCTCCATTTTATTTTAAGGAGTTCTCTTTTTGTGACATTTGCTTATTTGATTTGACAGCACCTGGTGGCCATTTTCTGATGGTTTTGTTATTTAATTTCCACTTGCCGTTAAATGATAAATATCCTGTTAATTGCATGCAATCCATCCATGGGGTTGTGTGTGTTACTTCCCTTCTCCCTCAACGGGCTGGGTTGGTAACATATGTGGGGGCTCATCCGGGATGGAAGGAAACGCCCGCTGGAGATGCTTTGCTGCAGAACAGGAGGGGTAGCGCGTACAGAGGGAGGGGAGACAATGGCGACGGTTCAAGGTCCTAATAGTACTTCATCTCACCTCTCACTGTCAGGGTGATGAAGGTCTCCTGGTTCCCCTCTGAAGTGCGGGCGTAACACATGTACCTGCCCCGGTCCTGGAGGTTCACCCTGGTCAGATGAAGTGATGCGTTGCCCCTTGAGATCTGGTCAAGGAACAGGGATGTCCTATTCTTGTAGAGAGGGTCCTGGTGTTCCAGTTGCTCCTGCTCCTTGTAGTAGGAGTGTACCGGAATGTTCTCTCCATTCTGCTTGACCCAGTGGAGGAGCGTATCACTGTTTGGTTGGAATTTGCATGGCAGCACACAGCTCCCCCCAAACACACAGTTCACCTGTGGGTCTGGAGATCAGAGAGTACAAACGGGGTATACAGTTTTGATATTGGAAGCAGTGAACACTTTTTATTCAGTTGAATGGAGCTAAACGTTTCTTGTGATGGTGTATGACAAATTGTTGGAAAGTTGCAAGATGAAAATTATTTCCAGTTCAGAATCAGAATTATTTGATGAAAAACATTAGCAAAACTAAAATAGCATGGCTGAATAAACTTCCACAGAAATGAGGATTCAGAAAACCCCCCAACAAAAATCACGCAGTACAAACATTATGAAATGAATAGACCTGGGCCACACCATTATTAAACACTTGGGAGGATCCATACTGAGAGATGAATACCCGTATAATTTTCCATTTCTATTAAATACACGATGACGCCTACATTCATTCTCAAATCAAAGATAATCATAACGCGCTGTGTCCCTTCAGAGCCGCTGCCCAGCATACTTCCATAGTGATGGCTATTTGTAAGTTAACTACCGGTATACAACGTGACATACATACATAGTATATGGAACAGTTTTTTGTGTGGTTGCTGCAACGAACTTCCACTGACATGCCGACATTGCTATGGTGATCTCACAACAACACACACCGTAGACAAGTAAACAAAGGACCAAACACTTAGAACAAATTATGAATGAAAAGATAGATTGTAATCCGGCGCAACTTCAAGTGGAATTTAGAAATATTTTCTGGAGGCTGTGTTTCTGTACTGCAATTTGTTTGTTTCGTGTTATTAAAGGGGTAGTGAACACATAATAATGATTATTCATTATCATTATTTAACTAAATTAATTATCTTAGCAATGGTGACAAAACGGCATTGGTAAGGCTACTCTGTCGTCGATCATATATGACATATTGCCACGTAAAAAAACCCGGGTTTGCGTTCACTAGGCTATCCCTTTAGATTTTAAAATAATACTTTTAGTTGTTGATATTTAGTCAAGTTTACCTCCCTGCACGAGGACTTCCATCACAAGAAACACGGCTGTTTGAATCAGAACATTGTGGAGGGCTGTCATTCTACTGCTCCTTTGGGACTCTTGTGCCTCTCGGTCTGCTGCAGGTTCAGTGATACTTCAGACTTTACTGGACTGGTGTTATGCCGCGTTCTGCCTGCCCGCCGAGAATTGTATGCACCTCGCGGGAGCGCGCACAGCTGAAGGGAAACTACTGTAGCCTAATGATTTTTAACGACTACTGTAATGATTGTGTTTGAAATTGACAAGGTTTCCCTGATTAATGTCGCAATATTTCTTAAGGCAAACTATTCTGTGTGGCTGTGTTTTAAGCGTACGATTTCAGATAGTTATGCTAAAACAATAGGCTATGTTTAAATGTGGAAAATTAATGTGAGGTGTCATCCACGCTGTCATGGTCGATCCGTGCTGAGAAGACCATTTGATTCCAATCATTCATTGATTTGAAGTCTCAGTGAAAAAAGTTGGAAAGTTGCAAGATGAAAATTATTTCCAGTTAGCAGAATTATTTGATGAAAAAACAATAGCAAAACTAAAATAGCATGGCTGAATGAACTTCCACAAAAATTAGGATTCAGAAAACATAGTGTGCCCTAAAACAAACAATCCCACACTACTACTACTACTACTAGCCTATATGAAATGAAGAGGAACTAGGCCACACCATTATTAAACACATGTTACTGAGAGATGAATACCCGGATAATTTTCAATTTCTATTAAATACATTTTGAGCAATAGCCTACATCATTCTCAAATCAAAGATCAGATCATAAGTTTAATGCGTGAACCCGCTGTGTCCATTCAGAGCCGCTGCCCAGCATACTGCCATAGTGATGGCTATTTGTAAGTTAACTACCGGTATACAACGTGACATACAGTATATAGAACAGTTTTTGTGTGGTTGTTGCTGGAACAAACTTCCACTGACAACCAACCACTACTGGATGTCAAACATGTTCCTTGGGATAAATACAGTATGTCTGTCTGTCTATGTAAATGTTTTTGCATGGTTGTTTCTGGAACGAACATCCACTGACAACCAACCACAAACATACTGGCTTTCGCTTTCCCTTGATATTGTGACCTCAAAACAACACACCCTGTAGGCCAACCAAAGTAAACAAATACATGAATGACAAGATAGATCTCAAGACAATGCAATCCGGCAGATTCAGGCTGTTTTACCGGTGCAGTGTGGAGATGTGGGTGCTCCATTTTGAAAATAAAACTTAAACCCTAAACAAACAATAGGTATACACAGTTAAGATTCAGAGAACTAGTCTGCCAGCCCAGCCCAACAAACAAGAGATGAGCCAAAGGAAATATTGAGAACAAAAACATGAATGGCTAGAGAATACAATCCAGATTTAGATGGACTTTCAGTTGGAATTCCCAAATTGTTTCTGTATGACTACATTTTGTTTGCTTTTGTTATCAAAAGGGGGAGTGAACCCAAACTCATCATCAATCATTATTTGAGTTTGCTTCTACATTGTAATATATCCTCCTAAGACTCAGCCTATGAATTTGTGTAATGACATCAGTACGTTTTCTATATATTTTAACTAATCTGAGCCACTCAATTAGTTCTCTGTCCTCTAAAGAGGACATCCTGGCCTTTCCAATGATATATCATGTGTTAGGCTGGGATGAGGGCAGCCCTCTTCCTGCTGAGACAAAATGGCAGCAGCAGCAAAAAGCACAACAATGAGAAGAAGCATTGCTTATTTTTAGCATTGTTATTTTTAACATTAAAATTGTCTTGTTGTCCACTGCAGTGGACATGTTGTAAAATCTAAATTAAAATATTTTTATGAAATTCAAAATTGTGAGATGTTTTAACTATAAAGAGGCATGAAATCACAGAAAAAGTTGAATTGAAAGACACTTCTTTTCCTTGGGTGTCAGGAGGCTATACCATTTTGTCACTGCTACTAAATAAGACCATAATTTAGAGAAAACAGGAGTGAGGACGAGAAGAAGGAGCAGTTTTGTCAACTCTAACGACCAATTTGCCTCCCAAATGAGCGTAATAATGAGCAATGTTGTTTATGAAATGCCGCTCAAAGCAAAATAAAAGGCACAGCAGAGAGGAACATTCACAAAGTGGTTGGCAGAGACTGGAAAAACATAGGATTTGAATCATGTTTTCTGTAAATGTTTTTTAGTAATGGTGCCAAAATGCCCCTGAATACTCTGTCGATGATCATATATGACATATTGCTTCGTAAAAAAAACAAAACAGGTTTGGGTTCACTACCCCTTTAGACTTTATATTTATTCTTTATATTTAGTTAAGCTTACCTCCCTGCACGAGGACTTCCACCACGAGAAACACGGCTGTTTGAGTCAGAACATTGTGGAGGGCTGTCATTCTACTGCTCCTTTGGGACTCTAGTGCCTCTCGGTCTGCTGCAGGTTGTGATACTTTAGACTTTACTGGAAATTAAATCAAATGTGTGTGTGTCTGAGCGGTGTGTGTGTGTGTGTGTGTGTGTGTGTGTGTGTGTGTGTGTGCGTGTGTGTGTCTGAGTGAGTGAATGAGTAAATGAGTGAAAGGGGGAAAGAGGGGTGGACTGGGGATAGGTGAGGTTGCATTTGGCTCTGAGCAAATCCATGTAAATCCGAGTGAGTGTGTATGTGTGTGAGAGACAATGAGACAGTGTGTGTGTGTGTGTGTGTGTGTGTGTGTGTGTGTGTGTGTGAGTGAGAGGCTGAGTGAGTGAGAGAGTCTATGAGAGAGAAAAGAGAGATCGTTCTCCACATCACACGCTTCTGATACTTCCTACTTGACATCTTCTCACAGGTCTTCACACTAACATCATGCGCAGATGTACAGAGCTGTAAGTGTAAAATAATGATAATAATCATAATAATAACCATAATAATAACATTGTCACCAACTAACAGTATGGTTAATGAACAAAATGAGTGTGGGCCTTTGTTCTCAGTGTGTGTGTGTCTGTACACAAATCGACAGAGCTAACAGGTTCCACGAGAAAGTCAGAGGCTGGAGTAAAGTTGAATGACCTTTACTGTTGTCATCATTCTCATGAAAGGATTTTTGTAAAACTGAAATGATACAGAAAGAGTACCAATTACTGGATGCTGTTTAAAGAATGATAAGTCCACATACTTAAAATGATGTAACTTATGTAAACAGTTACAAAGTTATAACACAAACAAATACCGACAACAAATAGCAGCATGTGACATTAAATATCTGCCTCCATTGAGGATGGGCTCCTTATTTTCTCGAGTAAATCAGTGTGCAATAGTATTTGTCATCTGAATATTGTATGTGTTTATATTCTTCAGGCCAAAGAACAAGATAGGGATTCCAGAGAGAGTCGATCTAGTTTGTCTACGGGGGAAATGTTGAATATTAATCTTTAAGGTTGTTTGTGATCCCGAGGGACATCCAACTGACCCATCAAAAATGATGTGATAAACAACATATTAGGCATTCATTTCACAACATCACACACAAAGAAGTATGTGACCATGCCTCTGAACATGTTATTTTCATATAATTTATGTACATACATTGGTTTTCTTGGGTGTTTTAAATTTAAATTGATGACGTGCTTGCCTTGAGCATGACACAGCAACACACCTATTGAGAATTGTAACATAGCCTAGCATAAAATGTTATTGAATCGATTGATGAATCTGTTTGAAGACTGATATTCTGTTTTTATTGCTTCCAAATTACAATAGCTCATTGAGAGATGATATATTTCAGATCAGTCTTGTTTACATATTGAACAATGTTATAATGAGATGCATTGTCTCAGCAAAAGTTAATTTTGAAATGAAAATGACTCAATATCCATGGAGGAGGGGAAAGGTAGCCCAAACATGGGGATTTGCAGAAGGTATCTGGAATCCAAAGGAGGAGAATGCTAAGAACATCGAGCAGTTCAAAACCATCTCCCTGCTCAGCATTGAGGGGAAGATATTTTCGCCATCCTATCCCGTCGGTTGACAGAGTTTCTTCTGAAGAATGAGTACATCGACACCTCTGTACAGAAGGGTGGAATCCCAAAGGTTCCAGGATGCCTCGAGCATACAGGTGTGGTCAGTGGCGGTTCTACATTGAATTACGCCCCGGGCGAGATTCCCTCCGAGCGCCGCCCCCCCCCCCCCCCCCCCCCAAAAAAAAAAAACGGAGGGAAAAAACAACACCTTTTTTTTTTTTTTTGGGGGGGGGGGGGGGGGCACAAACAGAAAGAAAAAGAGAAATATTTATCAATTGCACAAATCGTTCCCCCTCCCCCTTGTTGTCCGTTCAATTTCTGGAGACCCAGAGGTGAACTGTCCCCCCCGCACCCCTCCCCTTTCACCTTCTCACACACAGACACGGCTTTCTGAAGCAGGGGCGTGATTTGGGAGACCGACCCGACCAGAGTTGAACTGTCGTCGCAGTCCCGTGTCCCCCCCCCCCCCCCCCCTCCTTGCAGCTGCAGGGGGCGACAATTTGCCAATTCCCCACATAGTGACATGATAGATAGATTATAGAGAAGCGCTTTGCGGCGCAGATGTTTTTTTTTTGTTTTTTTTTGACGATCTCGTGCCGCCCCCCCCAAAGTGCCGCCCCGGGCGGCTGCCCGGTCTGCCCGTGCCTAAAACCGCCACTGGGTGTGGTCACGCAGTTAATCAGAGAGGCAAGAGAAGGGAAAGGAGACCTAGCAGTGCTGTGGCTCGACCGCACCATTGCTTATGGATCCATTTCCCATAAGCTGGTGTAAACAGCACTGGATCAGGTAAGGCACCAGGTAAGTTCAGGGACCTCATCGTGGACTATTACAAGAGTTTCAAGCTGAGAGTCACCTCTGGGACAGTCACACCAAAACGCTTGGTAGCGTTCCAACCACGGGCTACGCAAAGCCCTGGGCAAAGACAGATGCCGATTGGTCCAAGAGGAGGTGAGAGCTGGTGTGGGCTGGTGTGGAGGAACTGCGTACTAGCCAGATGGTGGGGATGTGACAGCAAGGCGCATGGACGAGATGTTAACAGGCAGTGGACCGCAAGATCTCCTGGTCCGAGCTTTGGCAAGCTGAACCTTACCAGATCAAGTTCCTGATTGCTTCCGTCTATGAAATCTTACCCAGCCCATCCAACCTCTTCTGCTTGGGCATGGTTGACACACCATCATGTCCCTTGTGCCGCAGAGAAGAAATGCTAGAGCATATCCTCAGCTGTTGCCCAAAGGCCCTGGGAGAAGGATGCTACTCTGGGCGCCACGACCAGGTGCTGAAGGCGATAGCAGAAACCATCTTCACCAACATCATCAAGAACAAGCCTCTCCGACCAGCAAGGCAGGCGATTGCTTTTGTCCGAGCAGGGGAGAAGCCTAAGCCCCACAAGGGGGGCAGTGGGACTCCTTGGAACTGCACCAGACTGGCAGATGAAGGCCGACGTGGGGAAGCAGCTCAGATTCCCAGAGCACATCACCAAAACCACCCTTAGACCAGACATAGTTCTGTTCTCAAATTCAATAAAACAGGTTGTACTATGGGAGCTGACAGTTCCCTGTGAGGAGCGCATGGAAGAGGCCATTGAGAGAAAGCTTACCAAGTACGCCGACTTTGTTGAGGAGTGCTGCAGACTTGGGTGGCATGCCCAGTGTGTGCCAATAGACGTTGGCTGTATAGGCTTTGCAGCGCGATCTCTCTGCAAAGCATACAGCCTGCTTGGAATCACGGGCGCACGCCAGAGAAAGGCCATCAAAACCACCACAGAGGCAGCTGAGAAGGCCTCTAGATGGTCGTGGATCAAGATGGGCGAACCGTGGGTACATGCTACTTAGACACAAGTAGGGACTTGATCAATCCTGGCTGCATCACCTGGGTAAGGGTGTACGATGTTGAAAGACCGGAAACAGCCAATGAATGGAGAATGAATTGTAGCAGCATTTTAGAAATATTAAGTGCATCCTGAAAGCCTGTAAGTATTTACTGTGTCATACATAAACTGGAGGGTTGTACATGTGCTTTGATGGAAGCAGTTGTAAAATATGACACGATACAGATGTGGAGGAAACATATGGTCATAGGGACTTCTCTCCCCTCTATTCAGGACATTGCACCTAAACCAGGGGTGTCAAACTCATTTTGGTTCAGTGGCCACATATAGCCTAATTAGATGTCAAGTGGGCCGGACCAGTACAATCACTACAGAATTACCTATAAATAACAATAAGTCCATGAAGTACAAGTAGATTATGATAATATTCATATTTAATTAAATATCCTTTTACAAATGTTATATCCCCTGGTAGGGTCAGGGTGTACATTAACAAAATAACGAGACTCAAAACAGGAATGGGCAGACCAAGTCAGTAACATTTGAAAAATGATAAATGATTTATTAAAGTTAAACTAATTGAAAGTAGGACTAAATCAATTGGCAATTAAGCCACCCGCTGGAACACAGGCAAAGTTAAACATGACAGCACCGCAGAATTTCAAGACTTTACTGAATACGTCCATGTCCCAATCAACATCTAATGTTGAACAAAATGAAACACCCCCCCCCAAAAAAACAAAAAAAACAATAACTGTCTCATTGATAAGACCGGGACAATGTGTCCGCCAGAACGATTGTATACCCCTTTTTATAGCGAATCTCCAGGTTGAAGCCTTGCAGATAGAGTGACCAGCGCATGATGCGCTGATTGGCATTCTTCATCCTGGAGAGAAAAACAAGGGGGTTATGGTCGGTGAAGACACAAACAGTGTAGGAGGGTCAAGCCCTCTGAGGTATGTTGTCAGCTGATGAGACTTTTGTTGTGTTTTTCTTTTCCCTTATCACTTTTTAGCAGAGCTCCACATGAACAAGGCCATACTGCTGCTTTGCCTGAGCTAGTTCGCCAAGGCTGTTGGCGAATGTGTTTACAGACTGATCAACTTAAATAATTTGTAGATGGTTGAATATTGTCTCTTTATATTGATTGTAGTGATGCTGAATATCTGTGAACCAGAACCAACTGAATCTCATTGTATTTTCTGTCTTTTTGTTTTGATAAGGCAGTGGGATGACCTGCGGGGAGTAGTCGTGGGATATGTACCCCTCATGGTGGGAGCTCTTGTCTCCCTCTTACTCTTTGGCTCGGAGCCGGCCCATTTCCGGGGTGTGTGACTTAATCAGCCAATCATAATTCCCCGTAGTATAAGAGGGGTAGTGTGTGCTTCGGCCCCTTCCTTGCTTGTGGCCCGTAAGCCCGCCCACTTCCTGGTCGCCTCAGTCTGTGCTCACACGAGCAGGCAGCGCCGTGTGTCCCCTCCTGTGCCGTGCGTCCGGATGAAAGCGTAAAGCTCCCCTCCGAGTGTCCGTAGACTCACCTATTGCTCTGAGAGGCCCTGCTGTTTTGACTCCGCTGCTGTCCAGTCTAGCCCGTCACTCTGGCGGTCTTGTCGGTCCTGCTTTTGCAGCTGTCGGTGCTGCTCTTTGGGGTTGTCCAACAGCTGATCACTAGTCCGGCTGCACGTCTGGCCTTGAACGCCACTGCATAGTAGTCAGTGGAATGAATTAGTGCGGCTTTGGGCTAACGGGGTCTCATTTGAACTTTCATTCCTCATCTTAACACATATTTCAACGGACTGTGGGGCCACATTTTCAGATATTTGTTTCTGTCAGTTATACAGTTGTTTACTTAATTGATTGGCTGTTTAACTGGGTTACTGTTTGTTTTTTCTTAGTTTCTTTGTTTTGGTATAGTTTGTTTTTTTGAGTTGTTGTTGTTTTGTGTTGTGTTTAATTTGGTTATGTTAGTTATTTATGTGCTTTAGACTGTGCTAATTTTGTTTACCTGAACCCTTTAGTGGTACTGGCAGCTTGTATCGTCTTCATTCGTTGTAATTTAGTTGCTGCCAATCCAGAGGTTAGGATATTATTGGTTATTGTTTTCTTTCTTTTCTATCTTTGATAATTGGGTTTCACTCATTGTTTTATCGTGTCCCTTTCAGGTGCTGAGAACTGCAGGTGGTGGTCCTGGTGTCCCTGGTGGCGGTTCCCCTTCTCTGTGTGTGTGTGTGTGTGTATCGAGCACCCCTGATTTGTCCCCCTGTACTGCATGGTTGTGATTTGTACAGGTGGTCCGGGTGCTCTTCTGTTCCCTGAGATTCCCCTCACTCAGTGTTGGCCTCCCCTCATCGCCACCAGTAAGCCTCAGCCCTGATCCAGCTCCCTCTCCTGGTATGAGTGACTTGGTTTTTTAAGAAAGTAGTCTTGTTAAATAAAATTTGTATATTTTTAAAAGAGAACCACTTCTCCATGTCACATTAATATAACAAAACTTGCTGCCTGATAGCTAACTGCTAAATCTATTTCCTTGGATGTAATTCCGAGGTGGCGTTGTCAGACACTATTATTTCCTAAATATTCCTAACTATTTTCCCTTTTGGTTTTGTTTCATTTCCTCCCCATTGCTCGCGCCGCCACACAGGGAAGGCATATAAAAACCCAGTGTGCCCTGCAAACGGGGGCAGATACGTTTAGGAGATCGATTTGTGTAGTCGCATGAGAATTGTTGTTTGTATAGTGAGGGTTTGTGTGTGTGTTCCCAGATTTGGGCCCAGGGTAAGAATTACATTTTCCGTACTGATTTTGGTTACGTGCACTCATGTCTCACTGTTTAAAAACACTAGGTTTAGGGGTGCTGATCGTTTGTGTTTCTGTTTTCATCACACTAGATAGTTAGTTAGGTTTTTGATTTAGAAATGTTTGAATTGTGGTCATTCACCACTCACCTTAGTCAGTAGACCATTAGCTCCATTCTATTTTAAGGAGTTCTCTTTTTGTTACATTTGTATATTTGATTTGACAGCACCTGGCGAACCTTTACCTGACCAGGGAAAACATATGGAAATTAGCTGCTCGGTAACTCTGGTGCAATGACTTTTATTTCTGCTGTCCCAGAAAAAATAAACAATACATAAAAAATAACCTTAAAATACAGTTCAGTGCACATTGATTCTGTAATTGTTGATGATTTCATGAGGACATCACAATGAACATAATCGGTGAAACATTAAAAATTGCTTAGCATCTGTTTGTAGCAAAGAACGCTAATTTTCCACACCAAAGATTTTAGACAGAAGGCAATGACAAATGTAAAATGCAAAGCTATCATTGTCGTACATATACACTAGAAAGTTTCCTAATATATTTGTACATCGTTGATTGTGACATGATACAAATAAAATGAACAATAACAATGATCATAGTAGTAACGTTTACTTACTACTTATAAATATGAAGCTCAAGTTGCTTTTACATCAGAGCAGAACAGACAATTCAAAACACCATATGGGCCTGAAAATGGACAGTTAGCAATGTCCGTTTGATAAAACAGCAGATATAAAGGCATAACAACAAAAAAGGTAAATATTAGGCCCACCATCTGTTTTCTGTGCTTTTGTATTGGGTCTTTGTAGCTATAGCATGCCCAGCCGCTGACAATACGCTAAGATAATGGACAAGGTGATGCAACATTCACCTTTTCATAGTCTTAAAGATGCATTTAAGATACAGGATTTCTCTTTCAAATCTCAGAACAATACATATTTTGTTAACAGTGATGAGAGACAAAAGGCTTGTCAAGTAACAAAAGCAGAAATATTAAAGTATATTCAACGAGACCCGTGTGTCTGCTCTCCTGGATGTGTGCTCTGTGGACCTCCCTGTTCTAGTGCTGAAGTTACCTCTGTGATAGACATCCAATCACCAGTCTGACAACTGTCATCTTCCCTGAAGCTGGTCAGCCCCTCTTACTGAGCACCCCTTCCTCTACTTCAACACTCCTGAATGACAGTGTTACTGTGCAGTCCTGGCCTCTATGGCCCAGTCAAATCATGTTTGATCATACAGGTCATAGAGTCAGGAGGTTTAACCCCTTAACACATACAGCCTCCTCAAAGCTGTGCTACCTCACATGAGGGATGTTGTCTGGGGTCCTTCTCTTCTGGGGGGTTGAGTCCTAGATGTTTTACCTCTTTTCATCATAAAATATAAACCGAGGATGACGATGATTGAAAGGATAAACAACAGGAAGACTGTTATTGTGAGCCAATGTGTTCTATCTGAAACAGAAAAAGAGAATGATGACTATGTGTCCTATAATAATAATAATAACAATAATAATAATAATAATAATAATAATAATAATAATAATAATAATAACACAAATGAATATACTATTATTAGTAATATTATATTAACTAATGAAAAAAATATGTGCAATATACACAATAAAACACAATATCTAAAGTGAATTATCAGTTACTGGCCGTACTGGTCGTTTTAAATAGAGCCTACCTTCAGGGACCGCCAGGATCTTCAGTTCAATGTGGATTATGTGTGTTTCATCTGCGTGACTGAGAACACACCTGTAGGTTCCTGCACTCTTGGCTGATGAGGTCACATTCAACAGGAGGCTGCCTGACTTATTCAGTTTTCTTACATACTGCTGCCACTCTGTCTCCACCTGGGGCTTCTCTTGTCCTGCTTGTCTTCTGAGGATGGTCTGGTTGTGGTTGAAGGTCCAGGTGATGTCATAGAGGTCAGAGGAATTACAAGGGAGTAACACCTCACTCTCTGGAGCACTTTGCATTGGAGCTGAATTAGAAAGAAACAGAAGTGGACGGACGGACAAACAGACAGACAGGATGTTGTTCTGGACCATTGATGCAATTTAAAAAAATGTAATGAATGAATTGAATGAACACAAATCCCAGACCTATGACCTCAATGGTCCATGACCATTGTTCAGATGTTGCAGACCCTAGGATTTCACAACACAGATATGAAGCAGTCCTCTCTTTGTGTGAGCAGTTAGCCTGACAGCCCCTTTCACGTTGCAGCCAATGCTGGTTGGATCACACTAGTTCTAATCTACATTTTAATTCTGACTGTTGTCATTCTGTTATTATAATACTTACAGTGTTGCCTAATTGTGACTTTCTTTGCACTGTGTTCATTTTGGACTGAGCAGCTGTAGGTCAATTCTGGGTCATTGTAAACGGTCCTCAAGGAGCTGCTGATGTCGTAGAGTCCCTGGTCATCTTCATGGATGTTGGTTGTGTCCTGGGGGACAGTAGCGGGGCGAGGACTGATGGACCAGGTGAGCTGTGGTCTTGGGTAGATTCCTCCAGACTTACAGGTGACACTGTTGTCCACTAGGACAATGTCCAATCTAGCAACAGGAGCTGATACAACATGCAACACATTAAAACAATAAACTCAGTTAATGTTTGCTCTATATTACTATTTTCATTTTTGTATGTAGGATGACATCCTATTAAAACAGGACTTGTTAGGGCCTTGAGCCGTCGCCATTGTCTCCCCTCCCTCTGTATGTGCTTCCCCTCCTGTTTTGCAGCAAAGCATCTCCAGCGGGCGTGTCCTCCCATCCCCTCATTAGCCCCCGCAGCTGATTGGTGCGGGGCTCCGCCAACCATTGCGCGACAGCACAGGGAGGGCGTATAAAAGCCCAGTGTGCCCTGCAAACAGGGGCAGACACCTTTAGGAGACTGATTCACATAGTCACATGAAAAGAGTGGCGCCAGTTGCTCAGTGGATAGAGCGGGTGGACAGAGTGGGTCGTCCACTAACCGTAGGGTCGGCGGTTTGACCCCCTTGATCCTACATGTCGAACCCCACAAATGTACTGATTGTAAGTCGCTTTCGACATAAGCGTCTGCTAAATACCCCTTTACCCTTTATGAGAACCGTTGTTTGTACAGTGAGGGTTTGTGTGCGTGTTCCCGCATTTGGGCCCAGGGTAAGAATGACATTTTCCGTACTGATTTTGGTTACCTGCACTCACGTTTAGGGTTTTTTCACACTGTTTAGGGGTGCTGATTGTTTGTATTTCTGCTTTCATCACGCTATGTTAGTTAGGTTTTTGTCATAAATGTTTGAATCGTGGTTATTCACCATTCATTCATTCATTCATTCATTCTAAGTCAGTAGACCATTGGCTTCATTTTATTTTAAGGAGTTCTCTTTTTGTTATATTTGTTTATTTGATTTGACAGCACCTGGTGGCCCTTTTCTGATGGTTTTGTTATTTAATTTCCACTTGCCGTTAAATAATAAATATCCTGTTAATTGCATGCAATCCATCCATGGGGTTGTGTGTGTTACTTCCCTTCTCCCTCAACAGGCTGGGTTGGTAACATATGTGGGGGCTCATCCGGGATGGAAGGAAACGGAGGAGCCCCGCACCAATCAGCTGCGGGGGCTAATGAGGGGATGGGAGGACACGCCCGCTGGAGATGCTTTGCTGCAAAACAGGAGGGGTAGCGCGTACAGAGGGAGGGGGAGACAATGGCGACGGCCCAAGGTCACAACAGTACTTCATCTCACCTCTCACTGTCAGGTTGATGAAGGTCTCCTGCTTGTCCTCTGAAGTGCCGGTGTAACACTTGTACCTGCCCTGGTCCTGGAGGTTCACCCTGGCCAGATGAAGTGATGCGTTGCCCCTTGAGATCTGGTCAAGGAACAGGGATGTCCTATTCTTGTAGAGAGGGTCCTGGTGTTCCAGTTGCTCCTGCTCCTTGTAGTAGGAGTGTACATTAACATCCTCTCCATTCAGCTTGATCCAGTGGATGATCGTATCACTGTTTGGTTGGAATTTGCATGGCAGCACACAGCTCCCCCCAAACACACAGTTCACCTGGGGGTCTGGAGATCAGAGGGTACAAACGGGGTACACAGTTTTGATATTGGAAGCAGTGAACACTTTTTATTCAGTTTTGAATGGAGCTAAACGTTTCTTGTGATGGTGTATGACAAATTGTTGGAAAGTTGCAAGATGAAAATTATTTCCAGTTCAGAATCAGAATTATTTGATGAAAAACATTAGCAAAACTAAAATAGCATGGCTGAATAAACTTCCACAGAAATGAGGATTCAGAAAACCCCCCAACAAAAATCACGCAGTACAAACATTATGAAATGAATAGACCTGGGCCACACCATTATTAAACACTTGGGAGGATCCATACTGAGAGATGAATACCCCTATAATTTTCAATTTCTATGAAATACATGATGACGCCTACATTCATTCTCAAATCAAAGATAATCATAACGCGCTGTGTCCCTTCAGAGCCGCAGCCCAGCATACTGCCATAGTGATGGCTATTTGTAAGTTAACTACCGGTATACAACGTGACATACATACATAGTATATGGAACAGTTTTTTGTGTGGTTGCTGCAACGAACTTCCACTGACATGCCAACATTGCTATGGTGATCTCACAACAACACACACCGTAGACCAGTAAACAAAGGACCAAACACTTAGAACAAATTATGAATGAAAAGATAGATTGTAATCCGGCGCAACTTCAAGTGGAATTTCGAAATATTTTCTGGAGGCTGTGTTTCTGTACTGCAATTTGTTTGTTTCGTGTTATTAAAGGGGTAGTGAACACATAATAATGATTATTCATTATCATTATTTAACTAAATTAATTATCTTAGCAATGGTGACAAAACGGCATTGGTAAGGCTACTCTGTCGTCGATCATATATGACATATTGCCACGTAAAAAAAAAAAACCCGGGTTTGCGTTCACTAGGCTATCCCTTTAGATTTTAAAATAATACTTTTAGTTGTTGATATTTAGTCAAGTTTACCTCCCTGCACGAGGACTTCCATCACAAGAAACACGGCTGTTTGAGTCAGAACATTGTGGAGGGCTGTCATTCTACTGCTCCTTTGGGACTCTTGTGCCTCTCGGTCTGCTGCAGGTTCTTTGACACTTCAGACTTTACTGGACTGGTGTTATGCCGCGTTCTGCCTGCCCGCCGAGAATTGTATGCACCTCGCGGGAGCGCGCACAGCTGAAGGGAAACTACCGTAGCCTAATGATTTTTTACGACTACTGTAATGATTGTGTTTGAAATTGACAAGGTTTCCCTGATTAATGTCGCAATATTTCTTAAGGCAAACTATTCTGTGTGGCTGTGTTTTAAGCGTACGATTTCAGATAGTTATGCTAAAACAATAGGCTATGTTTAAATGTGGAAAATTAATGTGAGGTGTCATCCACGCTGTCATGGTCGATCCGTGCTGAGAAGACCATTTGATTCCAATCATTCATTGATTTGAAGTCTCAGTGAAAAAATTGGAAAGTTGCAAGATGAAAATTATTTCCAGTTAGCAGAATTATTTGATGAAAAAACAATAGCAAAACTAAAATAGCATGGCCGAATGAACTTCCACAAAAATTAGGATTCAGAAAACATAGTCTGCCCTAAAACAAACAATCCCACACTACTACTACTACTACTAGCCTATATGAAATGAAGAGGAACTAGGCCACACCATTATTAAACACATGGTACTGAGAGATGAATACCCGGATAATTTTCAATTTCTATTAAATACATTTTGAGCAATAGCCTACATCATTCTCAAATCAAAGATCAGATCATAAGTTTAATGCGTGAACCCGCTGTGTCCATTCAGAGCCGCTGCCCAGCATACTGCCATAGTGATGGCTATTTGTAAGTTAACTACCGGTATATAACGTGACATACAGTATATAGAACAGTTTTTGTGTGGTTGTTGCTGGAACAAACTTCCACTGACAACCAACCACTACTGGATGTCAAACATGTTCCTTGGGATAAATACAGTATGTCTGTCTGTCTATGTAAATGTTTTTGCATGGTTGTTTCTGGAACGAATATCCACTGACAACCAACCACAAACATACTGGCTTTCGCTTTCCCTTGATATTGTGACCTCAAAACAACACACCCTGTAGGCCAACCAAAGTAAACAAATACATGAATGACAAGATAGATCTCAAGACAATGCAATCCGGCAGATTCAGGCTGTTTTACCGGTGCAGTGTGGAGATGTGGGTGCTCCATTTTGAAAATAATAATACTTAAACCCTAAACAAACAATAGGTATACACAGTTAAGATTCAGAGAACTAGTCTGCCAGCCCAGCCCAACAAACAAGAGATGAGTCAAAGGAAATATTGAGAACAAAAACATGAATGGCTAGAGAATACAATCCAGATTTAGATGGACTTTCAGTTGGAATTCCCAAATTGTTTCTGTATGACTACATTTTGTTTGCTTTTGTTATCAAAAGGGGGAGTGAACCCAAACTCATCATCAATCATTATTTGAGTTTGCTTCTACATTGTAATATATCCTCCTAAGACCCAGCCTATGAATTTGTGTAATGACATCAGTACGTTTTCTATATATTTTAACTAATCTGAGCCACTCAATTAGTTCTCTGTCCTCTAAAGAGGACATCCTGGCCTTTCCAATGATATATCATGTGTTAGGCTGGGATGAGGGCAGCCCTCTTCCTGCTGAGACAAAATGGCAGCAGCAGCAAAAAGCACAACAATGAGAAGAAGCATTGCTTATCTTTAGCATTGTTATTTTTTACATTAAAATTGTCTTGTTGTCCACTGCAGTGGACATGTTGTAAAATCTAAATTAAAGTATTTTTATGAAATTCAAAATTGTGAGATGTGAAGAGGCATGAAATCACAGAAAAAGTTGAATTGAAAGACACTTCTTTTCCTTGGGTGTCAGGAGGCTATACCATTTGTCACTGCTACTAAATAAGACCATAATTTAGAGAAAACAGGAGTGAGGACGAGAAGAAGGAGCAGTTTTGTCAACACTAACGACCAATTTGCCTCCCAAATGAGCGTAATAATGAGCAATGTTGTTTATGAAATGCCGCTCAAAGCAAAATAAAAGGCACAGCAGAGAGGAACATTCACAAAGTGGTTGGCAGAGACTGGAAAAACATAGGATTTGAATCATCCATCCATCCATCCATCCATATCCTCCGCTTATCCGGGGTCGGGTCGCGGGGGCAGCAGCCTGAGGAGAGAAGCCCAGACTTCCCTCTCCCCAGCCACTTCGTCCAGCTCTTCCGGGGGGATCCCGAGGCGTTCCCAGGCCAGCCGAGAGACATAGTCCCTCCAGCGTGTCCTGGGTCTTCCCCGGGGCCTCCTCCCGGAGGGACGTGCCCGGAACACCTCCCCAGGGAGGCGTCCAGGAGGCATCCTCACTAGATGCCCGAGCCACCGCAACTGGCTCCTCTCGATGCGGAGGAGCAGCGGTTCTACTCTGAGCCCCTCCCGGATGACCGAGCTTCTCACCCTATCTCTAAGGGAGAGCCCGGACACCCTGCGGAGGAAACTCATTTCGGCCGCTTGTATTCGCGATCTCGTTCTTTCGGTCACTACCCACAGCTCGTGACCATAGGTGAGGGTAGGAACGTAGATTGACCGGTAAATCGAGAGCTTCGCCTTTAGGCTCAGCTCCTTCTTCACCATGACGGACCGGTGCAGAGCCCGCATCACTGCCGACGCCGCACCGATCCGTCGGTCAATCTCCCGCTCCATCCTCCCCTCACTCGTGAACAAGACCCCGAGATACTTGAACTCCTCCACTTGAGGCAGAATCTCCTCCCCGACCCGGAGAGTGCACTCCACCCTTTTCCGGCCGAGAACCATGGCCTCGGATTTGGAGGTGCTGATCCTCATCCCAACCGCTTCACATTCGGCTGCGAACCGCTCCAGTGAGAGCTGAAGGTCACGGCCCGATGAAGCCAACAGGACAAGATCATCTGCGAAAAGCAGTGACGCAATCCTGAGGCCACCGAACCGTAACCCCCCAACGCCCTGGCTGCGCCTAGAAATTCTGTCCATAAAAGTTGTGAACAGAATCGGTGACAAAGGGCAGCCCTGGCGGAGGCCAACCCCCACCGGAAACAGGCTCGACTTACTGCCGGCAATGCGGACCAAGCTCTGGCACCGGGAGTACAGGGACCCGATGGCCCATAACAGCGGGCCCGGTACCCCATACTCCCGGAGCACCCCCCACAGGGCTCCCCGAGGGACACGGTCGAACGCCTTCTCCAAGTCCACAAAGCACATGTAGACTGGTTGGGCGAACTCCCATGCACCCTCGAGTACCGCGCCAAGGGTATAGAGCTGGTCCACAGTTCCACGGCCGGGACGAAAACCACATTGCTCCTCCTGAATCCGAGGTTCGACTATCCTACGGACCCTCCTCTCCAGGACCCCCGAATAGACCTTACCGGGGAGGCTGAGGAGTGTGATCCCCCTGTAGTTGGAGCACACCCTCCGGTCCCCCTTTTTGAAGAGGGGAACCACCACCCCGGTCTGCCAATCCAGAGGCACTGCCCCCGATGTCCACGCGATGCTGCAGAGACGTGTCAACCAAGACAGCCCCACAGCATCCAGGGCCTTTAGTAACTCGGGGTGGATCTCGTCCACCCCCGGGGCCCCACCACCGAGGAGCTTTTTAACCACCTCGGCGATCTCGGCCCCGGAGATAGGAGAGTCCCCCCCCGAGTCCCCAGACCCTGCTTCCTCCGTGGAAGGCGTGTTGGTGGGATTGAGGAGGTCTTCGAAGTATTCCCCCCACCGATTCACAACGTCCCGAGTCGAGGTCAGCAGCGCCCCGTCCCCACCGTACACGGTGTTGACAGAGCACTGCTTCCCCCTCCTGAGACGCCGGATGGTGGTCCAGAATCTCCTCGAAGCCGTTCGGAAGTCCTTCTCCATGGCCTCACCAAACTCCTCCCACACCC